>JBBPUO010000330.1:0-20491 GCA_038094755.1 Caloboletus firmus | reverse complement strand
CTGAGAAGAGATAATAATAGATAATTTGAGACGTTCGTGGACCTCGCCGTTGAACGGGCCATGATCATGACTCGGACAGACATGCAAACCATCGACGTTGTGATCAGTACAGAAGAGACAATTAGGATATACCCGAGATGAAACATGCAAACCCCGTTCAACTACTCACTTGTCGCTGTAATCACCTCCATCTCGAGGGTATTCATTTCTGAACGCACGCTTAAACGGCCTAGAGAGTTTACCGGGCAGTGTGATTAAAACCCCCCTTGAACTTGGTGGGCTTCCTTTCCTCTTTACGCGTCTGTTCCTTCCCAAGTCCCGCAGACCAACAACTCTACCCAAAGCTCGGCCGTCATATCGACGCTGTTTGGGCTGGAACTACGTCCAAGCGTACCGAGCACGAGCGCACGGTCAAACCATATATTTCAAAGATACGCAACACACGCGCCATGCGAACTTGCATCGTGTTTCGTATACCTCCCTCCAAGACCCGTGCATCTGAAGAGGTGATAAGACAATTTTGACGGATGGCAGCAGGACTCACAGGTACGCTTGAAAGGACATCGATAAGATAGGATGCAGTGGCCGAGCTGGAATGCGACACAGTTCGCTCGACATCAAGAACGTCACCACCATCTCTATGAAACGCGACAGCACCAGGACTATAAACCATGGAATGATCGTGCAAGCCAGCATCGTCAGCGTTCAAAACTTCCTGTAGGTCCGATAGAGTTTCTTGCCTGCGCCGATCGCAAGCTAGCTACAAGTGATATCGATCCTGCAAGGGTTTCGTATTGTTCGTCACCTCCATGCAGGAGCCCACCACCTGGTCGCTCAGCAGATGTAAAGGACAGGACACCTACAGAGGAAGCAAGGAGTACAATTGGATATTGCCTCGTAAACCGCAGATTTTAATCAAGCGTCCTGCTGGTGTTAGAGTGAACTTGGGTACAAATCGAATTGCACTTGATTCAGAAGTGGGTCGGCTTGCCCTAGATCCACGTCAATTAGCAAGGTCAGGAGAGCAATGCGGGTAAGGCGTGGTGCCTTGTTGGCTCACGACAATTTGAGGAGCGATGTTGTAGAAAGAATGCACCATCTCGATCCATTCTGAGCGTTTCTCGCACTTGGTTGCGAACGCCAGTCATCCCCGTTGACGTTTGCAGTACTCTTGCTTCCGCTGCTGCTTCGAGCACGCAATGGAGATGGATGGCTGCTTTGTCGCAGTCGAAGGATGTGTTGGAGTGCCGGAGCGTGCCCTATCTAGTTGAGCCACTCTTCCAGGAAACTTTCTTGTCATTGCATTGGGGTGATGGCGCATTGTCAGGTTGCGTTGGCAGTGTTTACTAATGCCGATATTTGTACCTGTTTATGAGACAATATTGAATATTCTCACACGACTCTTAGGATAAGCTCGGTCGACCAAGTAGTTACAATACCATGCCTTTCTTTCAAGGGGCGTCCAGTGTCAATGCCTCCCATGGCACCTTCAACGACGTGGCGGGAGATCAGACATTCACAGACAACAGCAATCACAGCACAACCAGCAACTCGAACAATGCCACCATCGTCGACAAATCGTCCACGATCACCGATTCTTCCGTCCATCACTCGATGGGTAAGGTCGTCTCTATCCACTGACCCAATGTCCACTTAACCAATCCTATCGTATCAACTAGGAATGCCTCTCCCCCCGACCCCTCTCTCTGAACCGGCCGAGCCGTGATGTATTGGTGACTGCCCAGTCTCCCGCATGTTGGTGCTGCGCATGTCGGTGGGCATTATTTTTTGCACATGAGATCGATCTAAATTGATGTTCCGAACTACTTGGATTTGATTTGTGAACGTTTCCGTCGGCAGCAGATGATGGTCTCTCACACGATTTGTTGTGCCCGTCGGAATTCTTTATCCGTCATACGAGTTTTTGTGTCCGATACGAAATGCTTGTCTTCGCTACAGTTCTTCGCTCGATCTGCGAGGTATATTCTAGTCAAATCCAGTCGGCGACGTCACGGCCATATTGTCACTGGACCAGTACGCATACTATCGGGATCGGTCGCGGCCGACTCTTGACTAGTTCTCCCACCGATACCATTATCCCCAGATCCGAATCAGCGTCGTTTTTCCCATGTTTAACATGTGCTGCGCGGAATGTTGACCTTGGATCTCAGTCACGCAGCTATTGTCTTTATTTCTCAGATTATGACGGGTAGTGCAGGCGCTGTACCACAGACTGGTGTTGGGCCATCACCGGTTGCCAACTTTCCTCCGTAGAGTCCGGGACTTGAACGATCACAAGCTTGAGTTCCGCCTTGATTCCTGAAACCCCTGGGTGCGGGATCCGAGACTCGTATTCACCACGCGGAGGCATATACCCTTCCACGCCCATCGACGTGCTCGGTAGTCGAGATATGTTGGAGAATGGGATTAATCGCATGCGCTGCCGCCGCATCGCTTTCATAGTGTGGCGCTAAATGACAGTGGCTACCAAGACGTGTTGCAACGGTGTTTAAACACTGAGTGCGGCCTAATATCCCATCTTGAACCCTTTACAACCCCATTTTACCAGGCGTATCACATATGTAGGGAAGGACGACCAATCACACGGACAAGAATTCACATACTATTATTCACACACGGTGGTCACTCCCATAAATTGCTCCATCCTCAGTTGACTAAATTTACTTACCATTTGGTGGGTAACCTTTGTCATTCTGTCATTGCGGGCCTCCGATATATGATAAAAGTCGTCACGACGCTCGGACGCCCTGATCACTGGGGTCACGAGTACAAACAGAGTACGGGACCACATCCGAGTGCCCCTTATATCCCGGGGGGTTAGGTCATGCAAGTTGAAACCCACCACTTCACCCTCTTGTGTTCATCATGTCGAACGAGCCCGAGAAGAAACGCGACTCGTACGAGGAGGATGCGACCGCGGTCAGCGTGAATGATGACCAAGAAATGCCGCAGGCGGAAGCACGACAAACGGCGGAACGGCGGCTTGTTCGGAAGCTCGATTTTCGTTTATTACCCACCATCGTCATCATTTTTTTGATGAACTACATTGATGTGCGTCACGTCTGGTGTGACGTGCACGCGTTGTGTTGACCTGTATGTGATATTGCAGCGTGTCGCAATCACGGCTGCTCGGCTTAAGGGTTTACAGACGGATTTGGGCTTGTCTGGTATGTTCTCACTTCTCTATGGGGCCCGATAACTCACAAAGGTGACAGATGTTCAGTATGATACAGTAGTGGCCATCCTTTATGCGTCGTATTGTCCGGCACAAATTCCATCCAATATCGTAAGCAGCCCGGTATCTCTGCTAGTGCAGTAGTGTTCAACCATCTCAAGGCCCTTAACTATGTTTCGAGGTCGGTCATATTCCCACATTTCCAGGTAGATTTGCCACGGAACATCTGCCCTGCTTAGACCCACCTTCTACATCGGTACTTGTGTCGTCTTGTGGGGTTTGACGAGTGCTCTCACTGGAGTTACACAAAATTTTGCTGGCATCATGGCCTGTCGTGTTTTCATCGGGTTGCCGGAGGTAAGGCAACGGAATCCACCGAGCCTAGGACGACCGATATGACGCCATTTTAGGCTGCATTCTACCCTGGCGCTATCTACCTTTTGTCAAGATGGTATACACGGAAGGTTTGTGTTACTCCGATCATATCGTAATATTGCAATACATCTTCCTTGTAGGAACTGGCTTTCAGGTCTGCCATTCTCTACGCGGGGTTGCTTATCTCCAATGCTTTTGGTAGTGTGAGACTCTCCGTGTTCTATGTTCATTCCAACTCCTGACTTGTTGGTGCCACCCAGTTGTGGGCTGCAGGCATTCTTGGAAACATGAACGGGGCGATGGGCATCAAAGCATGGAGATGGTGGGTTTTGCGGCTGTTTATGTCGAGTTTGTTATCTGACGTCACTCTCACTCTCGAACGCAGGCTTTTCTATATCGAAGGCGCCATAACGATCTTCATTGGTTTCTTGGCTATGTGTGTCAAATATTTGTCATCCTTGCTTGCTTCCATTTCACTCAACGATGCTCTTAGGTGGCTGCTTCCCGATTATGTACGTCCCGGGTCCCTCGACGATGTGATGGACAGGTTCCCATGTTCTTTTTCTGGCTCCGGTAGCCGAACAACACCAGGTGGTTGAGTCCCGCAGAAAGACATTTGGCACAAGTCCGGCTTGCGGAAGACGCTGGCGAAGCAGATCGGGATTCACAACAAGACTCGTACGTCGTCCATATCTCACTCGGGTTCCAACTACCGACTGCGTTTCCAGGGTCTTTGAAGGCCTGAAGTTGGCGCTCAAAGACCCCAAGGTCCTTGTTTTCATGTTAATGTGTTGTTCACAACTATTGGGACTCAGCTTCGTCAACTTCTTCCCAACGTGAGTGTTTCCCGAATGGAGAACTCTATTATTGAGGTCACACGTTGTTGGGTTCAGGTTGACTGCCACTCTCGGTTACTCGACGACGATCACTTTGTTGATGGCAGCGTATGTTCTGCACCGTGTCATTCATTCTTGGCGCTTAGTCTCTACGTTTGATCAGTCCACCATGGGTCTTTGTAGCTATCTCGACGATCATCAATGCGCGACATGCTGGTGAGGAGCTTACCCTCCCTCTCCCACAAAAAAGACTAATTTCGAGCTGACGAACGTGTATGCATAAAGACGTGACTGGCGAACGGTTCTTCCACCAGACCGCCTGGTGGTGGGTCGTCATGATTGGCTACATCATCTCACTGTCGACAATGAAGACGGCTGGGAGATACTTCTCGCTGTTCCTCATGACCTCCGGATATTGCGGTATGCGCCTTCCCTGCGCTGTCGCTCAACCCTCATCCTCAACTGACTTTTTTGCACACGCGTGTGTCGTGTTAGGGTTTACGCTGACGTTGGTATGGGTTGCTAATGCCATCCCTCGACCACCCGCCAAACGGTCCGCAGCGATCGGCCTCGTGAACGGGTTCGGAAATCTGGGGAACTTGTACGTGGCCGTGTGTCCGTCTAAGGCGTGTTCGCTCACCTTGCGAGCGGGAATTCGACAGAATGGGATCCTACATCTGGCAAGCGAACTGGGGTCCCCAATACCATCAATCAATGATCATTGCGATCTGTGCGCTCGCGTTTGCGAGTTTCCTCAGTTTCAGTGTGTATTCGTTTGCTTTATTTGCATGCATCTCGAGTATGACTGACCCTGGATCGAATCTTTGAACGTAGTCGTACGCGTGCTCCTCGTGCGGGAGAATAAGCGGATGGAACGGGCGGAGCTGGATTTGATGCATGGACCTGAACGGGAGCGGATCGAAGAAGCGGCCAAGTTGGAGGGGATTACGTTCGACGAGGCTGTAAGACGCAGAATGGGGTTCCGTTACCTGTACTAGTTTACCCGGAGAGGGGTGGCTCGGACGATGATTATGACTATGAATATGACACGAGCCGTTGGTCTGCCACGGTATTACAGCCGTCGCGGAGAGCACGTGACCGTTGATTGAAAAATGCAATTTGAATGGAAAACGGTCATGATTTTTTCCTTGAATTTCATCTTCTTCGCCGTGCAGGACTGTATGGCACAGTGGAATCACGGGTCATCCGGTGAACTTGAACGATGTGGCGCCTTGATGGTGAGCGTTGTTGTCTTCATCCGGGTTTCTAGCAGCTTGTATATGCTCCTAGATGACGTGCCAAGCCGCCTGCATTTGGTACCCCAGCTCTGTGATACAACATGCTTGTCGCATGTACGCTCTCACAGACGGTTTTGCATGGTGTTTTGCATGAATTCTTCCGGGGAGGTGGTCCCTCTGTGACACCACAAACATTAGGACTCTCCCAATGCGACGTGTGTGCCTAGTTCTACAGGGTGACACCGTCTTTTCTCATTTCTTGACCTTTTTCTGCAATGCGAAGATGTACGACGGTCGACTGTTGCCTACAGAATTTACGATGGCTTCAAGCTTGCTGGCCGCGGTGTGGGGGTTTGGATTTTCGTGTTCGTGGACTGTTCTCAGCTCTAGGGACAAGGTAATATCAAATTCTTCCCGACGTGAGTCTCCGTTGAGTGCGCAGTGTTTACCATGATCCTTACGGGATTTTCTTCCTACTTCGCTGTAATTCATGGGAACAGCACAGCTGATGCCCTCTTGACGGCTGCGTGCGTATGCTGACGTTTATTTGACCCTTCCTTCCATTGATCTCCTCGGTACAGACGTCCGTGGTTCGCTTTGATATGCTGTGTTGTTCCTACCCACCCCCACTGCCTTTGCTTGCTTCGTTTCTCTGTCTCAGTCGAACGCATGCTCACGTGCGTGTACCTGGTAATGCGGCAAATGCTGATGTACGAGAATAGACAGATGGAAGACGCACCGAGGAGGGGGTTAGATTGGAAGGTGTCTCATTCGCCTCGGTTCGAGGAAGCTACCCGCTGTCGGTGGGGATTCCGCTACCCTTATTAACTTGGTGAGGGTAGTTGCGTTCATATACGATGTTGTGGGCGTTCTTTTTCAGAGGTGAGCGAGCAAATTCATGTAAGTGTAAATGTGTCAATCCAATATCCATCGCGCAGTCGTGCAACCAGAAATGTGTTGATTAGTAGCCGGTAAAGATCTCGAATGACACCGGGGGTATATTAATCTCGTTGCGAATCCCCGGGGGGATATCAAAAGCATGCACTACCGATAATACGGTATCCTTGACAGCCCGCATCCACTGAACATATCACACCTAATGCATTATATGCATAACCGTCAATGTCAGGATATCGTACAAAATCGGACACAAAACATATCAAGAGATAAAAGCATCATACATGAAGCCTTGGTATAGCACAAAAAGAAAGCCACGTCGACGACCTCAAATTCCGATATGCACGAAAACAATCCGCTTCTCCAACGGCACTTCCTTGGCTGACTCCAACACTGCGACAGTCAATGCCGTTGCTGCGTGCTGAAAATCGATCACCGGCTGTCCGAACATTTCCCTGTAAAACAGAGTCACCACCTCGTGCACGAGGGAATCCTCTACCTTCCACATCGTCCCAATCACCCCATTGAACCCTGCAAACTGCATTCCAGCCGCGAGATGAAGCACCTCATCCGGAGTGGACTGATCCCCCACCGCTGTATGGCACGCAGACAAGAATGCAAATTCGGATTGCGTGTAGCGCTCCTGGATGATACGCATGAGCGTGAGCTGTCCATCTCCCATTGCAAACCACGACTCAAACGGCTTTGTGGCGTGCTGTGAGCCATGGCAGGCAAGATGGACCCAACGGTGCTCTCGGAATGCCTGCACGGCACCTTCGACAGTGGCTGTATCGCCTGTGACGGGCTTGAAAGTCACATGATCTAGGGGCATGCTGGTCTCGTTCCGAATCCTCCAGATTTCGCGCTCCACCGCTGGTAGTTCGCATAATTTCAGGTCTATGCTTGGCCGCGCCTGACCCACGGCTGCAAACGAAATCACGTTCGTGATTCCACGGGCCGCCTTCTGAGAACGAGCACGCTCGCGCGCACGAACGAGAGCCGAAAGTGAAGGAGTGTATGAGGAGGTGTATATGTCCATAAGGTTCTTCTCCTCCTTTTGATACGGACCTGTAGCATGGAGCGGGAGAATCGTGAACGTAGACGTCGGACACCACCAGATTCGCGAGCCTATAGGTAGCCGAACGTCATTTTGGAGACGCGCGACAATCGGCTCGACCACGGTGGTCCACAAGTCACGCAACGATTTCTTGACCCAGGACTCTCTGTTTTCCCCGTATGCGTGCGGGTCCTGGATAAGCTCAGAAAATCGGGAACATAGTTGAGCTACACCGTCGAGGGAGCAGTCCAGGGGTACGTGAACAGGTGGTCGAGTGCGGAGAACGATTAGCGCGTCGCAGGTGTATTCGCTTGCATTCACGATGATCACGGGACCACATTCCGCGGCTTGTTGAAGATCTTCGAAACGTGGAGGCAACAGAAATCGTGAGAACCCATCCTGACGTTGAATTTCACCGACCACAGACTGCCATTCCTCGTGAATCTGCCAGTATGGATCCATCCCTTTGCTTCCACTCCCTTGTGCATGCTTCCTGAGATTTGCACTCAGTTCTGTAAATTTCCTCCCAAGCTCGTGTCCCTTGTTACCCTGACTCTCCAACACAGCTATAGAGATGTCGAAGCGGGCGAGTTGATTCCATAGGATTCCTCGACCCTTCTCCAGAAACTCAACAGCCATCTGGAGGTCACCAGACCTCAAAGCACATGAGAATGCATTGTTGGCTAGATCAGCCACCCTTTCTTGCATTGCCTCATGTCGAGAGTTGAGTGATGATTGCATAGAGGTAAGGTGATCCAGGGTGTTGAGTGATGTCTGGTAAGCCTCCAAGACTGAAGAATTGTTGTGTTCTTCAGCATCCTCGACCCAAGCCTGAGTTGCCTCCCACAAATCCCATGAAACTGCACCACTGCAACTCTTTAATAACTTGTAGGTTTCAAAAGCCTCCTGTGGTAGGGGGGAAGAAGGGTCAGGAGAATGACATTTTTGTGAAAAGCTGAATGGAAGAAGAATGGTCTGAGCCAGTCCCATGACAACTCTAGCATACATCCTGTGATGGACTGGATAACAATTCAATGCCTGCCTAAATAAATCAATTGCTCTGAGTAAATCAGAATGTGTTTTTGTCACTTCATAATAACTCTGTAATGACCATGCAAGGTCGTTAAGAGCAAGTCCATGATTTGGATGGTCTAGTGGGCAGAGTTCAAGTTGCTTTTCTTCCAGGTATATAGCTCTAGTCAAATCAGCCAGACTTCCCTGATTGTAATAACGTGTCATTAGAGATGCTGCAAGGTTTTCAATGGCCTCATCATGCTGTAGATCACCTGATGGACAAAGGTCAAGCCTTTTTTGGTCCATTTCAATGGCCCTGTCCAGGTCTGCCATCTCTCTCTGCACATTGTAGTGTTCCCACAGGGATGTTGCAAGATTTCCAAGAGCCCCAGCATGGTTTTGATGGCCAGGTGGGCACAAATCCAGTTGCTTCTGTTGCATCTCTATGACCCTGTTTAGGTCTGCTTCATTGCCCTGGACACGATAACTTTTCCATAGGGATATTGCAAGTTGTCCAAGAGCCCAAGCATGCTCTGGATTGCCTGGTGGGCAAAGATCAAGCCTGATCAGCCCAATTTCAATAGCCCTATTCAAGTCCAAGACATTTCCCTCCAAATCATATCGGAAATCAAGGGAATTTGCAAGGTCATTAAGGATGCCAGTATGATGTGGACCCATAGGATGCAGATCCAGCACTGCCTGTCGCAGCTCAATTTGGGTGGACACAAAGGCCACATTTCTGGATTGATTACGGAATTTGGTTAGCCTGTTGCTATAATGTTTCAAATTCAAGAAACAATTATGCCCATTCAATGCAATCTAAAGTTGTAATTCAGTAACCTGTAACTGTGACTGCAACATATGACTCACTAGCCCATTACAAGGTGTGCAGGTCATGGACAGAATTCCACAACCATCATGTAGTCCAGGCACATTGCCTAGTATAATGTCAGTACATGAATCACACAAATGAAACTGTACTTGCATTGCCATCCATTTCCAGACCCCAAGAGGCTGGCCACATTTGTAACAATTTTGTCACCCAGTGGTTGTTTGTCCCATTCAGGGATGAGCTGCTTTGGAAGTATATAAATGGCTATTTCACAAGCAGCAGAGGATGGTGCAGTGCTGTGGGATAAAAATAATGAATAGCCATATGCATGAAGCACACTATGACACCTACAAGAGGAAGGGATGATTCCATGTTACTGTCCGACGACACCATGATAATTTCCCAGAGCATGTCATTTTGGTAACATCACCAACACCAACAACGACACGAATGTCTCGACGAAGTCGGGATGAAAGGGTTAGTCGAGCAACTACAAACTCTGAGCCTCCATAATCACGGCGTTCAACGAGCAGAATCATACCTGTGATTTGGAAAGTGATTTTGTCGGAGCTGTTTGGGTCCATTGGAGAGTGACAGGATGGGTGCGGCGAAGTGCGAGCAATCAAATAGAAAATCGGGCGGAGAAGGTAACACAAAAGTATCAAATGGGAAGGTCCTAGTGGTGACGAGATAGGGATCAGAATAGGGAGACTTGGGTAAGCAAGACGGTGATGGGGACAGGAGAGACCAAAGGGTCGATGGATTCTAGGGAGTGACGAAGTAGATGAATGGGAACTTGGTGATGGAAGGATTTGGAGTAGAAGGGATGGCAAGATGTGGGAACGTTCCAACTATATATAATCCACGTCAAAGAACGAGCACAACTGGAACTTCGGTGGACAGGCAGGGAATGGAACGAGGGAGGCTAGGGGACAATACGACTGGGGCGATGACGAGGCGGGGACAGGGAAACGGAAAGGGCTTTTGCTTGAGCTGAGCTGGCTCAGGCGTGGACGAGGTGGGACAGATATTGGGCAATTGGAGCGAGGCGAGCGACGATGGGGAGAATGGGACGCCTTCAAGCCGAAGTGAGACGGGGAAAATCAAAAAGCAAGATGGTGAGGGGCAGTAGAAGACAGGACAGACGGTGGAATTCAATGGACAGTGACGGAAGAACTGGAGGGGCAGACGTGAAAGGGACAGACAGGCTAGAGCAGAACGTGGCGGCAGCAGAATGACACGGAAGAGGCAGCTAAGAACAGGGAGACAGCAAATGAGGGAGGGGCTGAGACGAGGCTTGCAGGTTCACAGCTAGTCAGAGAAGAGACCGACAACAGAGTAGAGCTTGAATACCTCACAGAGAACAGGGAACAGGAGAGCACCACAGAGACAAAGACAAATGCAAGAATGTCGGAGGAGAGATGGGCGTACAAAGACAAGGAAGGTGAGATAAAGGATGTAGTATCGGGTGAGGTGAAATTCAATGGTCCAGGGCAGGAGAGCACGAAAGGGAACACAAGAAAGCGGGAGGATGCGATAGATAGAGCAGAGATTGGAGGAGGCCAGATGGGAAGAGGCGAGTACTGAATTGGATTGGATGACGACAACCTGAGGTAAAGTAAACGGTTTGGACTACACAGAGGGTATGACAATACGGAAGAGAGAAGAGGGAGCAGTGGAGGAAATGCAAGGCGGGCAGGAGGATACGTGGGCAGGAGCAGAGGATGTCAAATGTAAGGTGAAACGCAGGAACAATATGGGCGACAACTCGAGGGACAGGAAAGAAGTGGTGCTAGAAGGAGAGAGTAAGACAAAGGAAGATGACAGAAACAATTGGATAGACGGAGGATGGAGAATGGTAATACTACTCACAGAGTAGATGTAACTGTGCGATCGGGGTGATAGAAGAGATGCTGGATGATAGCGGGTTCGCAGCGAAGGTAGCGCTACGTCGCTTAAAACAGCCTGAGAAGGAGACTGAGGGTCAGGCGGATGCGGAGATGCGTTGACAACTCGATATGCTATGCAGTGGGGGAATGGCAATCGTCGTGGTACTATCAATGCGAGCTCGGCGCTGGCAAGGATATGAGGCACGAGGCTGCGCAAAGATCCGGAAAATCACGTTGCAAGAGCGCTTAAGATGCTGTGGTACCATGTCTGGTCGACTGGGTAGACGCATACCAAGATACCTGGGAAGTTTCAGTGGAACCGAGAAAGGACAGTCGATCAAACATTCATCATCAAACCAAAAAGCGGACAGGAAAGTCAGAGAACAGCCTGGGGAAGAAATACCCGAAGCCAGAAACGCCGATGGATCACTTTCTACACTTAGCACCAACCCCAGTGGAGAAAATAAGTGAACCATTGTACGACGAGGCGCATGCATACAATATTCTGGCACAGGAACGCAGAACTGCAGTTCGTGGGAGCGTGCCCCGGGCTAGCCTGAGAAGGTTGACTGAGCCATCCACTGCACATAACCCATATTTTGAGTCACCGGTTTTGTGTTGGGTCGTGCCCGCACACACCAAATCGCCCCTGTGGATCGTTAGCCCACTCTCTTCGCCTGTTACAGTTGGTAGTTCGCCTACACAGTCCTGGAAGGACGGCGGTCGGGGTAGTGGTAACTTCGCAGGCTCGAAACCGCTTACCCATCCTGCCTCTTCTTCTGTCCATGCGCGTACTGCAGTACACAACCCTAATTCTCGGAGAGGGGCACCTGACGGGCGCAGCAAACAGGACCGACAGCCCAGGAGTCCCCTCTCCCTACATAGATTCAGGTCACATCCCGCCTATCGATTGATGATCATTGTGCTTTGTGCACTCGCGTTGGCGAGTTTCCTCAGCTCTGGTGTGTATTTGGCCTACTTTACATGCATCTCGTGTACGGCTGACCTGGCCCGAAACTTTGAACGTGGTCGTACGCGTGCTGCTCATGCAGGAGACCAAACGGATGAAACGCACAGAGCTGAATTTGATGCAGGGGCCCGACCAGGAGCGGATCGGGGTAGCGGCCAAGTTGAAGGGGATTACGTTCGACGAGGCTGTAAAACGCAGAATGGAGTTCCGTTATCTGCACTAGGTTCGGAGAAGGGTGGTTCGGATGACGATCATGACTACGAATATCAAGCTGTTGACTTGCCATGAGTCCTAACACACCGGGCCTTTGCGAAGATTACGTCCAGTGGTGCTTGAACACCTCCTGTAAAACCATATGAACATGCCATGAATGACGAAATTGTCAACTCTCCACAACGTTCTGATTAGCCAGTTGGACCTGGTAAGTCGCCCCATGTCTGCGAGAAAAAGGTATACGTCACCAGGCGTTGAATCGTCCCACAGCTGTTTGGCAGGCAAAACTCGGGCTCTCGGGACTGTTCTTGGATGATACACAGGAGCGCGAGCTGTCCGGTTCACATCGTGAACCACGATTCGAACGGCTCCTTGACATGCTATGAACCGTGACAGGCGAGGCGAACCCAACGGTAGTTTCGGAATGTCTGCACGGCGGCCACGGCGCCTTCGATGATGACAGCATCGCTGGTGAGGGTCTCGAATGTCACGCCTGGGAGCACGTCAGTCTCATTGCGGATCCTGTGTGATCTTTCATACAAGACAGATACCCAGACCCAATGGACTAAACGAACCTACTTTCGTTCGTATGATCAGAACAACTGTCTTCCATTCTCGAGGGTTAGGTCTCTCATCGGGCTTATCCAACTGCGTATTGGGAGCTGGTAATGCACAGGGGCAAGAGCCCAAGGACACCAAAAGCACGCAGTGCCGATAATACGATATTCTTGAGTCTTGACGGCTGGCATCAACTGAACATATCACACCTAATGCATTATATAACCCTCAATGTCAGGATATCGTACAAAATCGGACACTAAACACATCAGGAGATACTAAGGGACGATATATGAAGTCTTGGTATAACGCAAAAAGAAAGCCACGTCGACGAGCTCAAATTCCGATATGCACAAAAACGATGCGCTTCTCCAACGGTACTTCTTCGGCTGACTCCAACACCGCAACATTCAACGCTACCGCCGCATGCTCAAAGTCAATCACTGGGTGCCCGAACATCTCTCTGTAGAACCGAGTCACCACCTCGTGCGCTAGAGAATCCTCTACCCTCCACATCGTCCCAATTACCCCACTGAACCCTGCACACTGCATTCCAGCCGCGAGATGAAGTACCTCGTCCGGAGTGGACTTGTCCCCCACCGCTGTGTGGCACGCAGACAAGAATGCAAATTCGGATTGCGTGTAGCGCTCCTGGATGATACGCATGAGCGTGAGCCGTCCATCTCCCATTGCAAACCACGACTCAAACGGCTTTGTGGCGTGCCATGAGCCATGGCAGGCAAGATGGACCCAACGGTGCTCTCGGAATGCCTGCACGGCACCTTCGACAGTGGCAGCATCACCCGTGACGGTCTCGAAAGTCACGCCTAGGGGCATACTAGTTTCGTTCCGAATCCTCCAGACTTCACGCTCCACCTCCGGTAATTCGCATAATTTCAGGTCTGCGCTTGGCTGTGCCTGACCCACGGCTGCAAACGAAACCACGTTCGCGATTCCAGACGCATCACGGACCGCCTTCTGAGAACGAGCACGCTCGTGCGCACGAACGAGAGCCGAAAGAGATGGAGTATATGAGGAGACGTATATGTCCATGAAAATTTTCTTCCCTTTCGATACGGGCCTGCAGCATGGAGTGGGAGAGTCGTCAATGTGGACGTCGGACACCACCAGATCCGCGAGCCAATAGGTAGCTGAACGTCATTTTGGAGAAGTGTGACGAATTTAACGACCTGGGAAGGAAACACGCGAGGCCCAGAGAACGCCGATGCGATCATCTAGGACTAGCATCACTGAGACCAACCCCGGTAGAGAAATAACAGTGACCGCAGTACGAGGTGATACAAACAGCCATTGGCCTTCACAAGCCTATCAGCGAAACGGTCAGTGCTTAGCTGTTAGTAGCAGATGGTCAGGACTGGTCTAATACCAGTCAGGACCACTGCCCAGTTCATTGATCGGCGGCCATGTTAATACAATTATTGCGACGGTATAATTATTACTGTCACTGCGGGAAGCAAAAGCACTGGTCGTCAGTGACCCCATACCGGAAATTCAAGCAAGTCTAGGATCAGACATAGTTATGACACACTTTCAATGGATGTCAATCAACGAGCCGTAGATTCATCCGTGCACATCTAGATACTTGTCAAGGTGTAGTAAGTGAAGCAAGTACTTGAGGGGGTACTGATGTTTGTTCGAACCCAGGGTGAATGTCACCGAGGTACGGTGGTCCGAAGCGACGGTGAACTTGAACTTAATGTTGGGACGCGAGAGTCGTTGATGGCGGCGGTAGTCACGGTCGTCTAACATGCCTGTTCGACGGCGCGCGTACGTTTGCGTTCCCTCTGGCCGGTCTTCCCTCCCGGAAAGGGACTCTTGTGGTTCTGACACTTTGTTTGTTGTGGATGCGACTTGGGATGACGATGATGCTTGAGCGAGCACAAGCTGCTGTGAGGTTGCCTAGCAGTGTGCAACACCAATCGCAGTTACGAAGTTACCCGACGAAATGACTGCCGTGTGATCATTTGCCATTGAAGTCACTGTCAAGGAGAGGAAAACTTTGTCGTCGCCCGAAGTCCCCGGAATCACCCGCACAACCCCGTAGCAGTGCACGGGACATCCACACCACGTTCAGCCAATATGAGCAGAGAATCAAAGATCATAGAACCCAACGAGACAATATACAATATGGGAAGCTCCACCGCTCCGCTGAAGCTCCCCATGTATCTCCATGCGCCCTACGTCTACCACAGATTAGATGTCTATGTACCCCACACCTGAGGCAAGACGCGCTACGTCAAGCCCAAGTCTGCCGCTGCACATCTGTCCCATCAATTCCGCACAGAAGGCAGGGTGTCCTGAGCCTCTGGGGAAGAGCTAGGCAATCATTCGCTCTCCGAAATGAGTGCAACAATCATACTAATTCGGAAATGAGGTTGGAGGGTTAGCATGAGGAAGGAGGATACACACCGGTACAAGTAGTAGAAGAAAGACAAGAGATAGAAGCCGAGTTTTATAAAGCTCTCCTTCTTGTGCCCAGAGAGCGTGCGGAAGATTTCAGTGGCATCGTACATATGGTTCTTGTTTCGTATCCTGTTCAGGTGTAATGAATGCCATGGACGAACACATGATCAAGGGACGCACTTATTGGCATTATAGAGCACGAGAGGGAGATTGAGCAAAAATGCGACCCATTGACCCGAGAGCAAGAAAAGAATAGTAAGGAAAGCATGAGCTATGTTTTCTGGTAGAACAAACTCGGGGTTGCACGTCGTGAGTACGCGGAGGACAATCAGTCACTTAAATTACCTGGTTGAGCTTGTTGCAGAGATCTATGGGATTAATGTAGTCGCATTCGAGGTCAGAAAACATGATAATCTATATTGCAAGTCAGAGCGCGCTTCAGTTGGACTGGTTCCAGATAACGTACGAAAAAGACCATCGTAAAAAGCAGTCCGGCGGCCATAAGGACCGAGAACAGGAACAGCCAACCTATTTGATGGGTGAATAGGACGCAATACCTAAGAACATGATAGGCCAGTGCCCTAAGAAGACGTACCAGCTCCACCCATATCGTGTCAGCTCGGCGATGAGAATTCGTTGAAAATGAAAACGGCCGCGTGTAGTGTAGCAGCTACGCGTCTTTTGATGGACAGGTTTTGTGAGGGTCGAGCTCACGGTTGTGTGTGTTCAGGTTGACGTTGATTGCGGGTTGACGCATGCTCTGGTTTTCTGCCACACGCCAAACAGGCGCACACAGCAGTCTTGAGATCGTGCATCCAGCTTTGCCGCGTTTTCTTTCCCGAACCATCATCATGTCCCTCTTAGCCCGTCTCTCTACCACTGACGGTGGTGCCGTCCGTCCAAAATCTGCAAATCGAAGCTCGCCCTATGTGCGTACTATACGATTCGCATCCTCCAAGACTGTCCATTGAAAAATAAAATGTCCATCCTTGGCTCTCCGCGCGCGCGCTTTATCGCTCGTAGGCCCGCCCCTCTCGACCCCCAAAAGGCGATTCAGATGCACAATGGTCTCACGACTTGTACGAAGACCCAGACAAGCCTTCGCTCTCTTCTCGGTTGTCCGCTTCTGCCGCAGTTCCACGCAAACCCGACTCCCCCCTCGTCCAGCGTGCAATCAGAGAAGCGACTGCTGCAAGCGGAATAAGCATCAAGGGGGCAAGCACCAGTGCCAATGGTAACGTTGTGCAAGTTGACGGTCTCGTGAAGGGCACCACTCCTGCTGATGTCGAGGTGTGTCTTGTCCCTCCATACTTTCTAGCCTTTTTCCGATACCCGGCAGGCCATTTTTCGGCGTTGTGGCCCGATCATCTCCTCCGGCCTCGTGGCCAACCAGGCGTCCGACAACGTAATTGTTCGGCTCACCTTCAAACAAGCTGCGCATGCAGCAGCTGCGGTCGCCAAGTTCGATAAACAGCCTGCAGACGGTCGTATACTCCGTGTCGTGATCGTAGGCGTACAGTCTGTTGGCCTTTCTGGGCGACTTGAAGGTGTGGAACGAGTGAACGAGAACGGAAGCGTGGATGTGTTAATGGGCGGTGCAGATGATGATGCTGGATCGTGAGTCGTTTTGCATCTGTCCCTGCAAACTCCATTCAAGTTCGTTTCTACGAACAGAAAATTGCGCTCGGATTCAATCATGAACATGGATCCTCGTGCCACAATCCTTGTCGCACCACCGGGGGCAGATCCCAAGGTATATGGTCAACAGAACAACTCGCGATCAGAAGTCCAGCGGTGGCAACGTGGCGGAAGGAAAGGTGGGCGAGGTCGACGTGGCGGTGGGGCAGGTGGCGGTGCAGCCACCATGGACGTTGATTGAATGAGTTGGGTAAATCGGATTATTATGTCGGCTGAAAACTGCTCATCTGAACACCTTGGGGTCTGTTACAAGTATCCCTACGCTAGCTGCATGTTCTTATGCACATCTCAGTATTTTACAGAGTTGTTATGTATTTGTTTTGCTTTGATCTGGTAATACTGATGTTTGGTGAGGATGGCTCCTAGGAACCACCATACAGGTTTTAATATTCGGATAAGCTTTGGATCCATATCTTGACGAGCAACTTGGTTTTTTGTTAGAGCAAGAAAAAAAACCACGTTGCAGCTTCTGGTTAACATGTCGGTGAGACCCGGGTTTACTTCGGACTGGCAACGCTTGAAGAAGACACGACATTGTGAAGGCTTCGCTTCAATCGAGCTTCTCACAAGTCGAAAAACAAGTGGAAATTGTCGGAAAAATCTTTTTCGGGTTCCAACTGTTTGTAAGTGCTTGAAAGGTTGCAATTTGCTGGTGCCCTTTCAATTACATTGTGATTAGACCCGAAATGCTTCCAATGCCATCGCAAGGTATGCCTTGTCCACTTCAAGGCACTTCTAAGCCAGTCCCAATTCTGACCAGTGTTATGTCCCCTATTAACCCTCAGAAGCATTATGCAGGTATATCAAGCATGGCAGAAAAAGTCCAAACACATCTACTGACTCTGAGTGGTTCCTAGTCATATAGGACACTAGATACCACATCAGCTAAAATTGAGCTCTGTTATATATAAGACTGGCCTTCCCTTCATCATTGCCTCTCACAACTCTACCTAATATGTATGCTGTCTGAGCATGCTCACACCAAACATTCTACTGCATGTACTGCAGATCTCCAATATTTCTTGCATATTGCACATGTCAATCCCAGAAAATCACAATCACCAATCACAATTACAACTTAGTCATATCTAGCCAACCAAATTTATAAAGCTAGAATTGCCTAATGGTTGCACACATAACTCCACCTCTAACTGTAGAAGCTCTGACTCAGCAAGAAGACCTTACTAATCAGATGCTAGCTACATTATACTGTATAACAAATTGAATTACCATTATTATAAAACAGATCAAGACCATGGAGTAGTTAACCATGATGCTCACTTCCATGGAGGACTATACCATTGTACTGCTGAATTTACCCTAGCAGGACTCAATAAAGGTAGACCCTTGATTATCTGGGAATGCTACTATTGCAAAGCAATACAGTATATGTACTGCTATGCTCAGATAATCAACTAATTCTTGGATGAAATCCACTCCAGCCATAGACAACTTGACCCTATTGGATAACCACTGAGGAATAAAAGTACTAAGATTCACTCAGACTACCTTTTCCCCAAATAATTCCTAATACCATTACAGAAGCCTTATGAGCTTTTGCATAAAGATAACCAACTTCCCTTACAGTTGCTAAATTACCCAATCAAGCACAGAAAAGAATCTAACAAATGGAACCCTTAATTCTAAGGCCAACCAGTAGCAAAATTAGATACAATCAAGGACAATTGTTTTTGTTACCCTGTGGATAATGTTATGAATGCCCCTGTCTGAATCTTATTTCTTTTCTGAACAAATCCCTATCAAGCATCACTTGTCTCTAAGTCAGTATCTGGTGATAATAACCTAGTCTTTATTAGGTTAGGGTTGCCAACATTAGAACTTGACTATCTCTTATCTACCTTGTTATCACCTTCATTCTCACTCTTATCTCTTACCTGCTATGGTTACACTTGGCCCCCAGAGCTAAGGGGTGATTTCACATGCATGGTGTTATGATTCCCTTTTTCCTTTGCCTCTTGCTCTTCACCACTTAGGCTTTCCATTTACCTATGTAAACCTTTGCTCTACAAGGTTGCACAATTGAACACTCCCATGCCTTAGTTATTTTCTCTTCTTCTTTCTCCTTCTCCAATGTTCTTCCACACCCTGTGCCCACATTCTCCTATACCCTGTGCCCCTTCCAAAGTATCCTTCCATACCCTATGCCCTTATAGCATAATGCTTCCCTGCATCCTGTGCCCCATATGGTGACTAAGTATTCTTCTTCATTCTATTATATTCTGCTGCTTAGTCATCTTCATTTCCCATACCTTATATTAACCATTCAGTAGACTACTGTGTTCTTCACGTTAGATCTACTCAATCTAACTTCCACTTGTCCTTCTCTCACAAGTCTTTGTTCTACTTCCAAGTAAACACTGTCCCTTCATCCCTTGGGCCACTCTTACCTCTGGCCAACCTTTGTTGAGCTACCACTTGAATCCCCTTGATCCTGTACCACAGGATAACCCTTGTCCATTGCCAAAAAGGACTTACCAGGCCAAGTGTAACACATGGTCACTTTTAATCTGTGGTATCCATCTTTCCCCCAGTTGATACTTGTCTTCTGGTTTACCCATTGTATATTCACACTAGCACTAGAGCTAGGAGAGACCTTTAGCCCTTACAGCAAGGTAGTGGGTTCCCTTGAGTGAGATTAAAGCATTTGAATACTGCCCTACTTACAATACTATTCTTTTAAATGGTCTATATGAGGCCACATTTTCATATATAATGCTATGGGAACTGTCCAGGTGGTTATTGACCAGAAGTTCAAACCCTTTGTAATCTAGTGGAGTGAGATAGTTCTCCTAGATCTGTATATGTTCTCAGGATCAACAGGTTCTTATGTTTCTCTCTCACAACCAATGGGCTATTATATTTCTTGGAATTGGATCAACACACATCATTGAAACCCTTATCAAAGCCAATAGGCTATTACAATTCCTTCTCATAATCATCATAAATGACATTATCTTTGCACTTCTATATATTCTCACCATCATGATTCTATTTATAGTCTACTGTATCTCATAATCAATCCCATGACACTGCCCTATCAGCATTGAAGTCCACAGGAAGGACTATTATGTAGCTTTAGTATTCACAGACCCAGCAGAAAATTGGGAAAACCCTAAGAAACATAATGACCCTTGGGCAAGGTGAAAAGATGAAGATGGTTGGCAGGCACAACCCATGGAAACACAGGAACCAATACAGGACACTCCAGAATGGATTAATTGAATCTTTGCACATGCCAATATTTAAACAATAGAATAAATTGCCAGCTGGTTC
>JBBPUO010000327.1:2620-16499 GCA_038094755.1 Caloboletus firmus | reverse complement strand
GTTCGATCTCATCTTCAAGGTCAAACATTGCACTGGCGCACCCACAAGAAGTACTGCAAGAGTATCAACACGTTCTGCGCGTCGCGCCAGTTCAACCAACTTGAATCTCATGAAAGGATGGATGCACTCCTCCTCACCCACTTGCTTGCCGAGTGCTCGGCGAGAGGCACCGATATGAAAGAAGGGGACGACTCGGGTTTGTCGATATTCATGTCCCTGTTGCCAGGTCCGGTCGCAGGGAAGGACACGCCCCCAACATGCCCATTATCGACCAGTCAGCACCCTGTGCAAACGCCGAGTGAGCTTTTTTCGCGTTGCGGGAACAACAACTTTTCGATCCACAGTCATCTGACTACCATTGCCCATGGCGTCTTCCCTTTGGCAAGCCGATTGCTCAATCATTCTTGTGTACCGAATGCTGTTGCAAAGCATAGGATTGCTCCGGCAATGGAGGTAGTAATGGAAATCGTTGCTGTTCGTGACATTGCCCCAGGTGAAGAGGTACGTGGTGTTGATCACTGAAAGGGATGCATACTCGAGCAGGTAACACTAGATATGTATCCCTTATGTCGACCCCGCTCTTGTTGAGACACGTCAGCAGATGCTCCAGTTCACATACGGTTTCACGTGCACGTGTCTATCTTGTACAGCTCTCAAGTCCCTCGATGCGTCTTGGCCTGTGCCAGACAGGGAAGACCTTGGATCTTTCGGAACTTCCCTTCGGAAAATTGTGTTCCCAGATCAATGTCCCGGCGCAATCAGGCTCCCAAGTTCGCCTGTGAACCTCAAGACCTTACCTGTCGAGATCCTACGCATCTTCCGCGAATCTTGTCTCACAAACCTCTGCGAATCCTTCAGCACCTTTTCGCACGACGGACCATTCGAATCTGCCCTCGAAGTCGGGTCAATCATCCTCGCTTTTTACGTTGTCATATACCCACCAAATTACCCTCAAATCGGTGTGTCTCCTGATTTCACCCCTGGGATCTAGATCATTATTAATTTCTTCGTTAACCAGGGATGCACTTGCTGGAAATGGCAAAGACAGCATGGAATGCCTTCGTTACTATGGAAGGTGCAGATCCTTTGATACAATCTGCGGGGTCAAAGTTGTTGGCGCAAGTGAGAGCGTATCTTCGACTGGGCCACCAAGTCTTGGCAGTGATTGGGCCGGAGGGGGACGAGGGAGGTCCTCTGGCAGAGATTCAGGTCCTGGAGAGTCTATTGAACGAACAAGGGTCGCAATGATTGATCTGTGTGTTTGAATGATGTCTGATCTAGCTGCTACATCGTACCTCGTATGGTTTGGATTCGTTTGAGTACATTCATGGGAGATATAGGAGCTTCACACCCAAAACGGCTATGCAACTGACTCAGCACAGCTTGTCTTTTGTCCAACGTGGCCATTTCAAACACTTGATCAAGAGCGTTCACACCAAGCCAACTCCTTGATTCATTTCCCTGAGGAAGCTACTTCCTCTATAATCCGACATACAAGCTTAGGCTCGTCGGGCAAAACATGGAGGCATGGGTAATGCAGGTTCCACCAATCACACGCACGTGGTTAGCACTCTCGGTAGCAACCAGCCTAGCGGTCGTACGTCCAGTGGTAATGCTGAACCATGCACAAAGAACTGAACACGTATTCGATGTTATACAGCAATGTCAAGTTGTTACTCCCTTACAGCTGTACTTTTCTTTCAAGTCCGCGTTCACTAACGTACAGGTCAGTCTCGTATGTCTTGTTTCATGCGGGTAACAAGCTCATGTCGATGGGTTTGGAAGCCGTGGCGCATGCTTACCACCTTCTTTTATTTTGGTCCGCTCTCGCTAGATTTTATATTCCACCTTTTCTTCTTGTAAGCATGCTCTGTATACTCTGGGTTGCGCCGGTCGATTGACGTCTTCTACCTTGATCTGCCCTAGTATGCGGTATAGTCGTATGTTGGAGGAATCGTCGTTTTCGAATAAGAGGGCGGACTATCTTTGGTTGCTTTTACTTTCGTCGTTGATGCTTCTGGTACGTCTGGACCTATGAAACTCTGACATTACCAGCTAACCTAACTCTTCAGGCATTGTCGCCATTAGTCAACCTTCCATTCCTTTCGTCTTCTCTGGCCTTTGTTCCGATATACATATGGTCCAGACGACACCCATCCACGCCTATAGCGCTCTTCGGTATCTTCACAATATCCGCACCATACCTCCCACTGGCGCTCGTCGCACTCTCATGGGTCATTAGTGGCACGTGGAAGGCTGCTGCAGGTGACTTGATCGGATGTGCTGTTGGTCATATCGGCTGGTTCTTGAGGGATGTGTGGGCCAGGGAGATGATCGGGGGGTATACTCCATTCAGCCAGGCGCCAGAGGTTCTGTGAGTCCTTTTGCGAGCGATTTCCTCGTCGTGCTGGTGTGCTGACTGCACATGTAGGAAGCGGCTGCTTGGAGATGTTTGATGATTGGCATCGTGCATTGTATAACAGCACCATAATATTTCTTTACTATTCTGTACCGGGACAAGGATGGAAGCGGTCCCGAACGATCTCTGGCAAGCGTCGTCCCGTCGATTGAGAGGTTACCCAGCTGCGTTCTTGGTTGTTATCCTGGATTATTGGATTATTACTTTTTTGCCTGCTGGTGTTTCAACTACGTGCTAGGTATCGGTGGGGACAGCGATGCGTTGACAATGACATTGACATCATGATCAAGAACATCATCAGTACAGTCTTGAAGTTCAAATGTCTTGGTTGCTGCCTCTCCTTGGTCCATGATGAGTTTCAAACGTTCGTGTTTCTACGTAGCAGAGGAACGGGCTGGTAGTGTTGTTCATACATGTGTCTTATTCTACCTATTTTAGCGGCGTAAAAGATCGTGAGGGTAGGACACGCGCGATTGGCGCCACGAGCCAAATCTGAGAGGTTAAGGGACTAGATTGTATTGCTGATAGACATTTATCTATTCGCTAGCTGTCGACGCAAAAGGGAGGCAAACTCGGCCTGAGGACGGGTGAGGACCGTTGTGACCATCCCATACCTTGAGAGAGGTGAGCGTCGACGTTCGAAGGAGATTCAGAGCTGATTCCAAGTTAACGTGCACCCCACAAAGAAGCACGTCTTCGAGATCAGGAACTGAACCTACAAGAAAGGGGAGGTTGCATTGACGAACACGGTTGTGGAACTCCAAACGTTCGTTGTCGTAATGAAGCTGAAGCGGTATAAGTTGGGAAGTAGAGGATACGGATGGATCAGAGATGATATCAGAAAGTGTGTAGGTATGTCGCGGTATGCTCAGAATGACATGTTGATGGCTGATTGGCAGATGACTCGCCGAAGATGCTCGGGCGGAACCAACGGAGAGTATAAGTAGAACCTGGAAGTGTACCTTAGTAGGGGTTTGTCAGGCAAGCTGGGCGTGTCAGCCTCTTTAAGTCCGAACTTGAGATGGGGTGTAGATGGGATGACTTGTTTTGTTTTGTTTTTTTTCCTTTCTAACAGAATCAAGACGTGCTTGTATGGCGGATCACACATGACGGAGGATAGTGATGTCGATGAGCCTGAGTGCTCAGAGAGACCTATCAATGAGAGTAAGACCAAGCCCGGTGGACTTCACGCCAAGCGAACACAACCTACCGATTGAGTCTGAGCACTTTAATTCATGCTCAGCGACCGAGTTGTATTGTCGCTCGTATCGTAATGAACACAGTGACAGTCACACCAAGGTCCCCGAGAGGGAGGCTAGTGCCAGATGGCGTTCTGTCATTCTACGATACGCTCGGAGCCAGGAAAAGACCAAAAGACGAGCCGCAGCGCACCTGGTTATTAGCACTTCACGAGAAATTAAAAGTCTGATTTGGTTGGCAGGCTGATATACTGATTGGTTGATCGTCAAAGTGTTATACCCAGAAGGAATCATCCCCGCGCGCGGCATGTGGGTTCCCAAAGGAAATATGGTTCTCGAGATCTGGTCGTCATCGTCGTAATACATACCGGACTTTGAATGGCGCACATTACCATTCATAATCTGGGAACTTTGTTAGCCTCGAAGACATGTTGAAGCGACTCAAAGGTGGAGGGTTCGTGGTTGAGAACGCATGTCCTTTGAGTTCAATC
This sequence comes from Caloboletus firmus, assembly GCA_038094755.1. Taxonomy (NCBI): domain Eukaryota; kingdom Fungi; phylum Basidiomycota; class Agaricomycetes; order Boletales; family Boletaceae; genus Caloboletus; species Caloboletus firmus. Next base: position 12,390 of record JBBPUO010000327.1, on the reverse strand, counting down.
GCAGGGGTAATCCTCGATCGAACATGTGGCTGGGGGTGAGGAACATATTTAATTCGTGACCGAGGCGAGGCAGGAGCGCGGCTGCGCACCGCAAATTCATGACCGCTCGTGCATAGAGTAATGCGGCGGGACCGAGCTCGATCTTCCAAATCTCAGCTTGACCTTTCAATCAAGGTCGAGTAAGTTCAGCATGCCCAGTCTTTCCTTGTCATTATCACAAGCTTTTCTCTGCTGTTGAGTGTCCGAGGTCTGTTAGCATCGGATGCAATTTGTATGTTCTCGTCGTCTCAGGGCCGAATCAGAATCCAACTACACACACAACCTTGTTGATTTGACTAACTTTGCACCAGTGTCCTTGAGACCTATCGCTGCTTTTCTTTCTTTTTGATTCCTTCTTTCCTTCTCTCCAGCAGCTATCTTTTACTGTGTATATTTTCTCCAGCCTCCCTTTCTTTCCCACTTATTGAATAAGCACCCCCTTGGCGCCTAGGCAAGTATACCAACATGTCTGCGACTTTCCAGTCCCCGCCTCCTGTAGATCCTTTTAACTTGTACGATGACCATGGTCACGCTCCGACTGCACTTCTCCAGCCACAAGATTTGGGTCGTGTCCACCCTTCTCCCTCTCTATCAACCTTGACACGTACCGTCGCCATCATCAAGACACATGCGCTGGAACAACGCCTCGAGATCGAGCCCCGTATTCTGGAGGCCAACTTCGAAGTAAGTGACCAATTTCAGCGTTGTTCAGGGGTTTTGCACAGACAATATACTCCCAATCGTGTTCCCCGGAGCGACACGTGTCGCCACTCCCCTGGCGGATCCACCATTAATGATGACCATGGGCACTTACCAACGTCTATTCACAGATAATCAAGGAACGACAGATGGAGTTCGACATCGAGACGGAACCGGAGGCGTTCTATGAACTGTTCGGCGATGATGCGCGATTCCTCGGCGAGTGAGTTTCCCCACTTGGTGCTCCCCTTCCCCGCTTTGCTCACAACGTCCGCTTTATTACTCAATCGCTCTCCCAGTGGTCCCGTCTGGGTCTATGTCCTCGAGCGCCGACGTGCAGTCCCCGTCCTCTTGTCTCTCCTTCCCTCCCTCAACGGTGCCATCATCGGAGCCAAAAGCGAGGCACAAGCCGAAATGCTGATTTCAACCCTCTTCGTCTCCAGTCCTCCATTCCCCATCGCTGATCTCCCGCATCTCGCAGGCGACGCTGAATTCGATCGTGGGTCGATTCGTTCCGTCAGTTCTGCGGTGTTCGAGGCACTCCAGCTTGGTCTCGAAACGCCTGTTGGGTCCGCCCATGTGCTCTCCCCCTCCCCCGGCTCCTCAGATGCGCGCGGGCCTGGGTTTTCCAGCACTCCACGCAGCCTCACCGGGTCTAACTCCTCGTCTGGGAAAGCCCAATTTCGCGCACGTCCGCTCCCCAAGACGCACCTAGCCCCCGATATCGCACCGCGTCTCACCAAAGCCGCGCTCCTCCGACAAGGCCTCTCTGAGGACGGCAGTCCCCGAACTGAAGTCAAGACGCGCATGTCGTTGGCGAGCACTGGGCGTATTCCTTTGCCGCGTAAGGATAAAGAAAATGATGCGGCGGAGAAAGAGAGGCAGAAGGACCGAGCGAAGAAGTTGTTTGCGGACGTTCCAGGGCACAAGCGTACGGAGACGATTAGAGTGGCGTCGACTGCACCGCCGGCGATGGCGCCCAGGTTGACAAAGGCGGCGGCGTTGCGGTTGGGACTTGAACAGCCTGCGACGCCGCCAGGGAAGAAGCGCATGTCTATTTCTGGCCCGCTGCCCAAGAGTGTTGGACAAGGAAAGAGCATGAACGGTGGGGTTAAGCCTGGAAGTCCTGCGCCGCCACAGAAGGGCTCGGCGACGAGTGCAAACGAAGCTGATGGCGAAGAAACGGAGACGGAGGCTACGAGGAAGAAGAATACGTTTGAGGGCGTGCCTGGACACAAGCGCCGTGAAAGTTTTTTGGTTGCGAGCACGAAGCCGCCCACGATTGCTCCTCGCCTCAACAGAAGTGCCGCCTTGAGGAAAGAGGGTGGCCCTCCACCGAGCAGTTTCATGTGTAAGTGACGTCACTGATGCTTTGGTCAGATATTAAGACTTTGTTCGACAGTCCGTACGCCTACGGAGCCGAAGACGCCTGGCTCGGGGATGCATTCTCGTAGCTCCTCTGTTATGAGTGCATATCGCGAGAATGGGGATTCGTCGTGGGGACGTCCCGGGTCTGCAGTACCCCCCCGTTCGGCCTCCCGTATCTCCAAAGTCGGAGCTCCTGTACTCCAGAAGACAACTAGCCACTCGTCTCAGACTTCGAGCAGTGGTACCGGTACCGGCCCACCCAGTACGGCGAGCACGACGTCCAACGACAGCGAGGAGGCGCCGAATGGTGTCACGTCCCCAACAAGGAAATTGCGCCGTCCTAGCAGCTTGCAAATTCCCACGATTGTGCCTCGGGCAAATAAGAGTGCGTTACTGCGTTTGCAGAAGCAAGTAACAGACGCTGCGAAGCCGAAAAGTCCCTGGGCGAATGCGTCCCTACGTTGACGACCGATTCCGAATGACTGAAACAAGAGTGTATTCTTCTCTTTTTTTTTTTTCCTTCTTATGTATGCTTTATCTACTGACCGGTCGATTATCGGTTCGCATTGGATTCCTTAAAACGCGATTCCGATCGTTTTCATACCTTGTTACGATTTCCGGGTGGCAAAGAACATATATCTTTTTCTCAGGCGTATACTTACATCTATGCAGTTGTCTCTTCTTTGGTATATCCTTTTTTTTCTCTGCTTCCGTCGTACAGATTCCTACTGTAGAGGAAGCGCAGGTTCCCCGCTGGACACGGGTCTCTCGAGTAGTTTAAACGTGTCCATACGAACTGCGCAATGCCCAAGTCATTTCCATTTCTGGCGTGCGCTATATGATCACGTGCGCACCGTGGTAAGTACATGCGGCTCTTCGTCGTCGTCGGCGTTCTTGACGACGTTGCCTTCATTGCCATTGACGTTGCCAAGATATATCTGCTCGTCGTTCGGCTCGATGTTCTCGAGCACCCGCCCATCTTTTCGCCGTATTCAGCCTCTCATACGTTTCCTCACCACCGATCCAGTCCCTCACACGCTCAATGTTCCACCACCGCCCATCTTGGACGGCGCCAAGCCTCGTCCGTCCCGTCTCCATCCACGTCCCCGTCCAGTTGATATAAGCCAGCGCCCTGCTCTACCTGTCCTCCCACCCTCGTTTGGACGGAATCAGCTACTCCCTGTACCGAACTCGACCCGAGCGCTCCTGGAAGACATCGTGAACTCGTTCGAAGCCCCCATTCGCTATGCATTTGCATATGGCTCGGGTGTGTTCGAGCAAGCCGGCTACGACAAGCACACGGATGGAAAACCAAGGGGAACCAATGGTCCCATGCTAGATTTCGTGTTTGCAGTGACATATCCAGATCATTGGCATTCGATCAATATGCATCAGCACCCTGGTCATTACCCGTTGCACGCACGTGCACTTGGGTCGAGTTTCGTGTCCAACGTTCAGGTGGTCGGCCCTGGGCTGTGGTTTAACACGTATGTGCCCATGCGCGGGGTGGTGAGTGAGGGCACGTTGCCTACTTGGTTTTCGTCGGATGGATGCGATTATTGATGGTCGCGCACGCTAGATGATCAAGTATGGCGTGACGACAGTCGATACGCTATGCGCTGACCTACTGAATTGGCGTACGCTTTATCTTGCTGGGCGGATGCACAAGCCGATCCGGATCATCAGAGACGACGCGCGGGTTCGGTTGACGCAACAAGTCAACTTGGCCTCTGCCCTTCGTGCTGCCCTCTTGACACTCCCCGGTCAGTTCACGCAACGTGACCTCTTCACCGCGATCGCTAGCATTAGTTACTTGGGGGATCCCCGAATGGCTCTCCCGGCTGAGAATCGCGGCAAGGTAGCGAACATGGTCGAGAGACAGGAGGCGCAGTTTCATGAGCTCTATTGGCGACTTGCGCAAGGGCTACCTGGGGTACGTTGGCGTGTGGACTCGCAGATGATCGAACAGGACACGAGTGCGCATGCGCGCGCTGCGCATTTGAAGAAGTTACCCGAGGGGTTGTTGACGCGGGTACATTCACGCGCCCAAGGGCGTGGGCCTCCGAGAGAGGTTGACGAGTCTGCTTATTGGTTGCGTGTCGCCGGCGACACGGCGTTGCCGTCGATGTTGCGTTCAGGTACGTTCATGGTATACATGTTGTCCTTGCATATATCTTGACGAGATGGCGATGCCACAACGTAGAGATGAGCGATATCGTGCGATACCCGGCTATGGTGCAGTCGCTTAAAGGCGTCGTGAGCGCAGGCTTGACGAAGAGTGCACGCTATACCGCGGCCAAGGTTTGGAAGTACTGGAAGGGATCGACGACGAACGTCCCAGGCGAGTCTTCATAGTCTCTGTACACCACTCTTCCCCGTGCTTTGGTCAGTTTTACCCCCGTGCCATGCGTGACGTGGCAATCCCCCCCCCTCCCCCCCACTCCTTGCATTATTCGATATCGAGATAAAAACCCTTCCTTTTGCTTCCGACCCGCAACCACCACTACATCGCAATACTAGTAGTTGTAGCACTACGATATTGAATAAGTATATTAAATTTGGATGTAATCTATTCAAGCAGGTATCGGTGGTGCCCGGCGCTGCTCTTCCACCTGCTGCATACATTCACCTTTGACTGTGATGGGCTCCCTGAGGGACGAGCTGGATGTTGTCGTGACTTTTGTTCTAGAAGTGTTTAATCTCATGTGATCACGGGCCCAAGAAATTGCCCTTCTAACTTTCCTGAGATCAGTGCACTCCAAGTGAGTTTGTTCGTTTCGACGATGGCCGACCGCAGAGGCGGCGTACAATTTGGGAATCTTCGCGCCGTGTGAGTTACTTGGCATTGATCAGAACCGCACACTATTTGGCGCGACGGCATTAAATTTGCAGGCCTTGATCGTGAACCCATCTCTTGCTCAAAGATCTCTGTGCCTCTTACCCCTACACCTTTAGACTATCTCGTTAGCCAAGATTAACGATGCTTTGACATGGCAAGGAAAGGTTTCAAACTTTCTTTTCCATGTCTTAAATGCGTCCGTTCTAGCTGCTACGAAAACTCCTGGTAAATCCAAGTACAGCTTATAGGGTAGTGAACGAGGTGATAAACAAACCGAGACAACCACCCCCTTTATTAATTCGTCAATATATTCTGAACCATATCCCATCTCTTGTCCAGGCTGTGATGTTGAATCTGCTTCAGACTGGGCATCAGTGATGTCAGACACGATGCCAAGTCGCTGACGGTGGCATCTGCAATGGGTGAATGCCCGACGTGCAACTTTGTGATGTGTTTGTTTGACACACCCCATCCCTCGACCACCACTCCCAAGCACGTCACTCTACTCGACCCCTCAGGTTCGTAGTCTCCAAGCCGTTCCCGACACATCTCCCCAGAACTTAAAGCTGGTTGTGTGAGCGACGACGGAGGCGAAATCGTCCCATCGAACGGAATACAGAGCGTCTCCAAATGTGGACAATGCGTCACCACGGCGATGACTGCGACCACGGTGGCCACTGGAACAGGCCTGATCACTGACAACAGCTTGGCTGTGCCAATCTTCAAGTGACGCAAGTGTGACAACGACTTTGCCATCCGCGCGTACTCGGCATCGTCCAACTGCGACGTGCAAAACAGGTCCATGTCCAGCGCGCGTAAGGATGAAAATTTGGTGAGCACTTGAATGAGGGGTGTCCTGAGCTTTGGTATCTCCGGCAAGCGTGCTCTAACGAAGACGGATCTCGGTTGAATTGCAAGGTGTTCCAAACGAGATGTGTCGAGACGGTGAGGGAGAAGTTGAAATAATGCTTCGACCTCCGCTTCGTTGACATTATTCATACCGATGAGGAGACGGCAAATAGTAGGGCTTCCATGAACATTCTGCAGGTAGCGCGTGCAGAGGGTGGCGTCCCGTGGGCTGAGCAGCAATTCCTGAACCGTGTCCGGGACCCTTCCCACGTACACTGGTGAAGAATTGGTGATCTCGATCCCGAGTGTTTGAAGAGTGCGCAGAGAAGCAAGCTTGTCCATGTCAGATTGTGAAATGGCGCATGACCGTAGGCTTCGTAGCTTCTTCCATCGACTTGCCATTTCACCTACTTGTCGAGAAGGATCATAGAACCATGCACAGCTGAAGAAAGCGGTAAACGAAGTGACGTTTGGACAGAGATTGGGTAGATCAGAGAGTACGGCCAATTCAGATGTAGGGGGAACTTGCAAGCGGATGAAAGAGAGGGCAATGGTAGTCACTGCAGGACCTGCGAAATATTTAAACAGTGGAACACCGGAATCATCGAGATTCAGAAATGAAGTCTCTCTCCAGTCGAACTCGGTGAGATTGGGAAAGATGAGAAGACGGTCTCTAGGGTAGCGTTCGAGGGAAGCACTGAATATCTGTTTTATCAAAGCAGGCACTCGCGTCTCGCGTCCCCGTACGTGGATAGTTCGGACGCGTTCTGCATACTTGCGGAACGACGACCAATCTGTCTCACCCGTGGAAGCCTGGGGAATCAGACCGATTGGACTTAAGTTGGCCCAAACACGGTGGAAAAACAACGAACCTCAGGCTTTGGACAGACGGTGAGCAATGGGTCAAGACTGTTAAGAACCCGCCAAAGAACGTCCAATGCCACTACACTGAATGACTGACACGTTCTGACGAGGGATGCTAGTGTTTTCTTCCCGTCACTGCTTTGACGCACATCCACATCCGAGTCAACACCGTCTTCATCTGCATCTCCTCTACGCGAGTGCTCGTCCCATAGCCAGATAAACCCGAAGATAAGACACAGTATTTCGGAAACGAAGAGGCAACGGTGTACGGGAGTGGTCGGGTACTCCGTGGAAGTATGAGTCTGATTTGCCTTGAGACGCTTCAGAGACGGCATGGAAATTCAACAGAGTTGCAATCCGTGCGGGCTAGTAGATTCTAAATTGTACACACTGACGTGCACAAGGTTCCAGGTCTGTACGTGTACCGATAGTGTTAAATGGTCACTGATTAATCGGCAGCGAACAAAGTATGCACCATACTGTGGTTCCCAAAGAAAGCCATTTGAGACTCCGACGCACATACGCGTGCCCATTGTCTGTCGTCTACCAACTGAGCATCTACCATGTCTGTTGCCCTCACAGACAACCAGACCCTCCTCGCTTTCAAAGCCGGGCGGTCATTTAGACGCGCAGAGACCGACTTTGTTGACGCGGACCCCACGAAAGGTGCAATCGTGCTCTCTAACAGCGACGATGGTCTCTTGCACTTTACGTGGAAAGAACGCGCGACAGGGAGTCTCGGCGAGGACCTGAGCCTCTTCCCTGGCGATGCGCACTTTGAAAAGGTGACACAAGCCCTGGACGGGAGAACGTATGTCCTCCGGTTCGAGAGTTCGGACCAGAGGCACTTTGTGAGTCGTCCTGGCCCTAACCCTGTGCATACTTGACGGGGATCCAGTTCTGGATGCAGGTGATGCCATTTTCAGCGATGCGCGTGTGATGGCGAAGGCGATGAGTGATCTGACGAACTTTTCAGGATGCATCGTCTCGTCGAGACGACGAGTTCGTACACAATCTCAATAGATTGCTCGCCGATCCAAATATCATTCCTGTCTGGGATTCAAGGACGACCGAATCCCAGGCATCCACGTCAACGCCGGGCGCATCTACGTCACAGACACCCGCTGTACCGTAGGTCGCGCTCTGTCCCTAGACAGTTCAAATGACCTCACTCTCTGTTTCTGTAGGTTTGGTAACACCCCGGCACCACCCCCTCCAGGGACGACACCTGAACAGCTTGCGCGTCTTCGAGCGCTCGTTACGTCCATGGGAGCTAGCACCGGCCCTAATCCAGGTCCGTTGCTTCATCTGTCTATCCTTCTCTCCTCAACTCATAATATCAGACGACGAAGTCTCCCTGATGGACATTCTTACACCCTCCAATCTCCTCCCACTCATCACCTCCCATCCCGCACTCCTGCCCTCTCTTTTCCCTCACCTCGCTCCGGACCTGTTACCCCCTGCCAACGCGCCATTGACACCTCACCAAACAGCCCAACTCACTGAAAGCCTCCAGCGCACGATAAACTCACCTCCGTTCCGTGTGGCAGTCGTTCAACTCGACAGGGCACTCAGGACAGGCGCACTGGGGGGGTTCGTCAGGAGTCTTGGATTACCAGAGAGTGCAGGCATGGGAGTTGGGGCGTTTTTGAGAGCGATCGGGGAGCAAGCTAGGAGGGAAGGACAAGGGGGAAACGGACAAGAGGACAGAATGCAAGAGGACTAGATGTCTTTTGCAGACCTCCGGTGCCGTTCTATCTGTATGCACGGAGACGTTTGCTATAGCGGGAAAAATGTATAGATTATTAGCGAAAACGATGAAGGCACATGTAGAAGGTATATGTGGCGAGGCAGAATAGTAAAATGTGGCATGACGACCGCAGGAAATATGTCGAAAGGTCGCATTTCACTGCAGGACGCGAGATGTCGAGTTCCCCGGCACACGTCGCGAACGTTAGTGACCGCGCTCTCTCAGCCAGCGTAGTACAATGTCCCTGAATATGTTAGATCAGTCACACCCACCACCCACATTGCGCTGGAGCTCACAGATTGTGCTGGCTTCGCATCGAGCACTGGTGAACGACGGTGAGTGAGATATCATTCGAGCGTTAATGGGGTCACGTACAGAATAACACTGAATGAATAGAATTGGGTAAACCCCGAAATCGTCCAGAGTTACAAGACTCACCGAAACAGGACGGTTTTGGATTTTGTCTAGTTGGCTATGCACAAGTGAGCCAATGCGGGAAGTCGTCCAACCCAGCGCACTTACAGCTCGCGGATGAGATCTTTTACACTTGCATGATCTGGGAGGTCATTTTTGTTCCCAAGCTAGAACGATCGAATGATGTACGACAGTTAAGGAGAGTCAGCACGACGTGTAAAGCATGCGGGCGCGACAAGATTGGGCAATGGATACGCACGACGAGTAATGGGACGCCGGCGAGGCTGGGCTGTGAGAGTAATTGGTGAAGCTCGAAGCGAACCGTGTGGAATTTGTCTTTCTACACGTTCGCAGCGTCAGCCAACTATTGCCTAGATTTTTTCGTTGCACCTGGATACGCACATCTGCAGAATCTACGACAAATCTTCACCGACGATAAGTTTGCCTTTCCATGACACAGAGCAAGAAGGGGTTGAATTCCAGGACCAGAATAAATGAGACAAGTGATAGGGGTAATGAGAACGTACACAACTGCATCGACGCCGTTACAGTACCTCTCCCACATGGAGCGGAATTTTGGTTGCCCTGCGACGTCCCAAATCTTGAGTGTCACTGCGCCTTTGCGGACTTTGCGATAATTGAAGGCGACGGTCGGTACGACATCCTCTGTCCACTGTCATTCATCATCATAAGATTAGAATTAGTTGAGTCGCATGTACGTGGCGGATGACAGACGCAACTTGTCCGGACCCTATGACGTTCACAAATGATGTCTTTCCCGATGCCTGCATACAATTATGAACACGCTTGGTCGCCCTTGTACATCTCCATATACACAGAGAAACACACCTGTAATCCCACTACCGAAATCTCGGCCGATTTGGCAAAGAAGATACTAGGGGCCGTATGCCCATTAATATAACCCCTACCGCACCTCGAGAATTGAGT
>JBBPUO010000324.1:3874-16938 GCA_038094755.1 Caloboletus firmus | reverse complement strand
CTTTATCGTCACCCCCACTTATGGCTAACACCTGCCGCTCTAGGTTATTCCTCCCCAGTAATCAAACCTTGACCCTGGTACTCAGCGGTACTTTGTTCCGCCACCGTCCTTTAATCCATGGCCTCACATTTTACAAGGTATCAGGGTGCCACGTACAGCTCGTAATGCATCAGAGAAGAGTGAGCCGTTTGGTTCCGAAGCTGCAGAATATGCAACAAGGCGATATATGCAACGTGACGTCGAGTTTGAAGTCGAATCGACCGACAAATCTGGTGGCTTTATTGGAACTTTGTGGCTGAAAAATGAAAATGCTGCTATTTCGCTTGCTCGAGAAGGGTATGCATTTGTGCACCCGTTCTCTGCGGATGGTCTATCATGGGCGAAGCAGATATACGATGCAGCAGTCTGTGCCACTATCTCTTTTTCCCACTGACGCTGATGCATGAACGCTAGGATGAAGCCAAGCAAGCACGACGCAATGTAAGTTCAAACCAGCATATATGGAGACATGCGTCAGTTGATGTTCTTGTAGGTGTGGAAGGACTACGATGAGGAAGCCGAAAAAGCCGCGCAGGCACCTGTGGAGGATGTTTCTGCACCATTGAAACTGGAGTACATCGACGTCATCATCAGTGACGTACGAACGAAGAACGGCCTCAACTTCTCTGTCCAGGTATTAAATACCGAAGGTTGGTCTACTATTGCATTTCGCTAGCTGGTCGGCTCAGTAGGAATCTAACCTACAGGCGTCGCTTCCTTGGAGAAGTTGATGCGCGATTTTTCGTTGCATCATAAATCTGCGGCAGTACCTCCAAACTTCACGCCAACGAATGGTGATCTCGTCTCTGCAAAATTCTCTGATGGTTCATGGTACCGTGCCAAAATTCGTCGAGCATCGCCTATCAAAAAGGAGGCCGAAGTCACTTTCATTGACTATGGCAATCAAGACATCGTCAAATTCTCGAATTTACGACCCCTTGATCCAAGATTCCGCTCACTCCCCGGTCAGGCGCAGGATGCACGTCTCAGGTTTGCTCCTCTCTTCTCCTATTACATGCGTGTTAACTGGTTGCATAGTTTTGTGAAGTTGGTCAATCTCGACAGCGAATATTACCAGGACGCGATTGATCGCTTCCGTTCGCTTTGTGAAGGACGTAAACTCATCGCCAATATCGACCAAAAGGAGGGGAATATCTTGCACCTCCGACTCATCGATCCCGCAGATCCAGCCTCTGCGCAGAATCCGCTAGCTTGCATTAACGCAGATCTGCTCTGTGAAGGTCTCGCTACTATTGACCGAAAGAACTGCAAGTACCTTGGAGCGTATCCGCAAGTGGTTAGGTACCTGGGGGAGTGCGCCGCAGCTGGCAAACGGGACCGTTTGGGGATGTTTGAGTTTGGAGACATCGAGGAAGACGAGTAGGCGTTGACGGCGTTGAGATGCGTTTTTTAAAGTGCATCCAGGGATCCTGATCTAATCTGCAACTATCATTGCTCAGTCATTTTGATATTTTACCAACAACAGCTGTGACTCGTGACCACAGCTCTTCAAAGTTGTTCGTGGTCTAAGTGCTCTACTTCAATTGAAAGCATGTGGGACGAGGGCACACGGCCTCAGTTTTGTGAATGCGCTAATGCGCGCGGTGCATATGCAACGGAGACGTCTGCCAGAGTACAGGATTCTAAGTTGCTATACCCCATTGACTCCGGTCATTCGACTTGAACTGCTCGCTGCACGCCCCCTTTCTTACCTTTACCCGCGAATAGGAATCAAGTTTTTCATACACGCAGTGAGGCAGCGTGTACTCCGGCTCCTTCAATGGATTCAACTTTACCCCAAAGCCAGTCTGTTCCTTCAAATCTAACCACTGGCAGGCGGCATCGAGTGTCGATTTCGATTTCAGGGAGCTACCAAAGCCACCTTTCCAGCCTTGGGTACCTCCACCGCGTTCGCACCGCCTCTGAACAGATCTCGTTGAGTTCCGTAGACTCGGAGAAGGACTACTTGCATGTACTCGAGGGAGGTCTAGCTGAACAGAGGTCCCGTGCGGGGCGGTTTTGTTTGCTGAAGCAATTCGTCACAGATCCTGCGACCTTTCTATCAGACGACTTCCGGAGGATACGCAGTGGGCACGTCTGGCGGCCACGCGCCCTCCTCACACTGTATTGCTGCCTCAGCGTACTTTTCTTGACCATCAAGATCCATGCCCTTTCTCGGGAAGCGCTTCAGGTTTCCCGACCTCAGCAACACCAGTCTTGGAGGCCTGATATCAGCCTTGCGGAAGCCGACATTCCGAATGACACATCCCTGATGAACGTCACGTTATCCCAGCGCCTATCTATTGCCTTTAGAGAGCTTTCACCCCGGGCGCATTTGGATACATTCGTCGTGCAAGCCCATCCAGGCTATAAATCTGATCTCACCGCTTGTCTCTGGACCGAGGACGCTCGAATCGAGGAAGCGCTCGCCTCCGCCACAGCATGGCCAGGTCCTGTATCTCTCATCGTCATCACCACGAATGCACCCAACTCAACCAGATACACCAACCTGCTCGGCTATATCACGACGAAGCATGTGTCGTCGTCCAACACTTCTGTACACGTCTTGCATGTGCCTTCTGTCACCGGGGGATCATCGAATGCGTACCTCAACATGGCCAGATTCTTTGTGCGTACGTCTCAGGTTGTCTTGTTCCCAAATGGCATTCCCAAGTCCGCACTCTCGGACCACACGCTTTGGCTAGACAAACTGCCCATCGATTCACCCCATCCGGTCCTCTTGAGCAATGCGACGCACAGGATGTTTTCGCCGAGGCCACTTGCACCGGTCATTCTGCCGAGGGACCACCCAGTTTGGTGTACAGAACGAGTTTATATGTTTGGATCACGCGTTCTAGATTGGGAAGACTGTCTTTGGAAACTGTGGCTCGAGAGCGCTGGAGAAGCATCGTCGATCACTGTACCTCACTTCTTGGACGGGTCCAATAACGCAACCACGCTCGAGGTGTCATCTCATGTGGTAAGTTTGTCGCACTCTTTTGTACGGAGACATCAAATATCTGTCATCTGTAGATGAAGATCCGTTACCGGTGGTCCGCTAGATACAGATCAGAGGCATGTGCGTTCACGCTCAAGAGATCACAGGCACTGGAATCCTTGTCAAAGACCGAGAAAAGCCATATGCAATGGAGGAAAAAATTCTGTCGCGAGGTAAAAGCTAACCACGTCGTTACCCCGGAAATCTGAATAGTCTTCGTCCCTCTAGACTGTCGGACCTGCGGCGCTGGACATTGCGTAACAGTTTTACCACCCATGCAATGTGTTCGCTTCGCTCCATCGATCCATTTTGTTCAACTTGTTTCCCCATTTCTAGGGCTTCTTTGTCCTACAACGAGCATGCCAGTCACGAAATCGCAATTTTTTGAGCCTCTACTTCCTCGTCGTCCACGTCCATAGCAGCTTCATCATTGTCCTCTCCCTCATCTTGATAGGTTTCCCAAATCAAGTCCAGCTCTGGCCCTTGGATTACTCTCTCGAGGAGAGCTCTCGCTAGATCTGCACACTCATGCATCAGCGAATTCACGTGCACTCAACGTTATAGCCGAGCACAAACCTGCAATTCCTACTAGCCGCTGTCTGTTCTTTGCATCTAACCAATAAGGGGGGTTTGCGTAACTGAGACGACCGAATGTGAGGATAAAGAAATGGATCAGTCCTTGGGGTGTCTTTGCTGGTGCGCGCAAAAGACGTTCGCGCAGGTCGAGCACCGCATCTTCACCTATGACCAGGTGATGGAACAGCAATGTTGCGTGATTGATGATGTGTATCGTTCTGCTCTCTCTGGAATTAGCCAAAAAGGTCCCTTCGTTTCAGAGACAAGCTCCAGAGCACCTCGTAGTAGGCTCAGGATCATTGAAGACCACTCCATTCTCATCCCAAATCGGTGTGACTAAGTGATAGAGGCAAACGACGATTGACGGGATCAACTCTTGGGATTCAACCAGCAGCGTGTATGCGTCAGGGTGTGCGTTGGAGAGGATGCCAAAGAACATGATGATGCGACTCTTGAGTTCATCTGCCTGTGAAAGTACGACTTGCAATGAGAAAAAGAGCGAAAAACAAAAACAAAAGTTTGAATAAACGGGCGGCACCTCGGGTCCTTGGCGGCGAGTATCGGTCAGTAGAGAACACGCAAGATCGATTTGTGGATGATGAACTTGGAGATCTGCGATTTCGCCGTCATTTCTCGTCCGCCTGCCATTTGAGGAACGCGACAGCAATGAACGAGATAGGTTCCGTCCTGGCAATCATATTGACTGGGGGAGGCTGCTAAAAACTGGCATGAATCATACTTGTCGCCAGCCATAAGAGGACTCGCATGCTCTCCATAAGGAACCACGGCGGACGGTGGGGATGGAGCAATGTCGTGAGCAAGGATGGCATGGCTGGACACGCACTTAGGCTGAATTTAATCACGGTTAGCGAATTGGCATGCAGTCGCTTGAAAAAGCTGACCTGTCCTCGAGGTCATCGGGAATACACCAAACGAGTGCCTCGTATAGAGACAAGGTTTCTTTTGCAAGCGAGCAAAGCTCGGGAGGCTCGTTTCCAGTCGTAACATCAAGTTTCTGGAGCTGGTCTTGAATGATATCATGCAACACTCCCAATAGTTGTGGTGTCTCATCGTGATCTGGAACATGCTGTGATAACAGAAGAGCATGGATCGATGGCAACAGGTATGCAAGTCTGGCGAGTAGGTTCAGAACGGCAGTCAAAGGGGGGATCTACGAGGACTGAGCGATGACCAAGCATGTCAGAAAAGGGGAGCAAACCAGATTGTTCTTTGCTAGTAACTCGGCGATCTCACAAAGTGCACAACAGATAATTCGGGCCAAACGGTCAAAATCACTATCAGGTTGAGCAGGAATCCCCCCAAGGGTATCATATATTCGCGTTAGCGCAGCACCATAGGACAGGATTTGACCTGTGCCTGCCAGAGACGGACACATGAGTAGCTGTAAAGTCGGGAGTTTTGATCCCTGCAGCGTATGTGTCAGCACGATGTCGTGCAGCTATTAAACGTCAGCCTCGAAGAAGCAATCAAAGAACATGAACACCAACGACAATATTCCAGCCTGGAAGAGCCGGAACAGTAGTATTTTCTTGGGAAGAAAGCGTCATGACCGGCGTCCCTTCATCCATGTGAACATCATCGATGCCAACATTAACAGGAGGGACAAACTCCTCTATTGGACCTCCGTCATCCATTTGCGTACCAAACACCTCTGGTTCGGGAAATCGACTACTCGATCCCTGAGGCACTGGACCAGCGCTTGGAATGACAGAGGGCGGGATCTGAGGAGTGAATATAATTGCGTTTGCCTACCGCAGGCGAACAGATAGAACTCACGGGAGCAGTAAATGAGGTGAACTCCTTTCCTTTTGGCTCCACCGTGAATTGCGAACGCGGAGGGCCGGTCTGAAATCCTGGCGGGAGATCTCTCGTCTCTGACGTAGTGGTTTTCTTTGGCTTGTCGAAGTCTGATATGACGCCGAACCGGGGGCGACGAGGAGTTTCTGGAGCTGGTCGAGAAGGACCAACAGAGCTCCACTGACCCAATCTCTGTCGCTGAGAGGGCAAGGATTCTGCTGTTCGCATAGCATCGTTCTTGGTTGAGGGGGATACAGGGTGTTTCCGCGAGGAAGTCTCCAACTCATGGCGCTGAAGAACACGTGATCAGTCATCCAATGATATATACGTTCCTTACTCTGAAAGTTAATTCTGTTTTCAAACGTTCTTTATCTGCTTCGTGTTGCTTCTGCAACAGAACGTGCTTCGCATCAGCCTCATCCTTCGCGGATTTGAGCTTTGCGAGCTGGGCTAAGTGCTCTTGGGCCGTCTGTATGAATCCGACGTTCGTTATGGAGTACCCTCGGATTAAACAACGTACTGTGCACCTTTTCCATACGTTTTCTGAGGATAGTCACCTCTCCCTCCTTGGCAAACTTCGCCTCCAGAGCAGACTCCATGTCGGCCTGGATAGCTTTGTTCTTTTGACGGAACTATAAAGAGGGCTTTAATCCATGCACAGCCCAGTCATGTACTGCAGAAATACCATACATCTTCTATTTGTTGAAGTAACTGCTCAACATAATTGCTGGAGGCAGTCGTAGATGCAACCCTATTGGCTTGTTGCGGGGGTCCTGACTGCGTCCGAGATACTTCTTGTGATGAAACAGGTGACTGAGCAATCCGCGTGCCTCGGGCAGAAGATGGCGGACGAGAAAGAACTTGAGTTGCCCTTGCCGGAGGACCTGTCCCAGAGGTACTGCGCGCGAGAGGCGCAGAACCTCTCGACAAAGGGCGGGACAAAGGGACGGCCGTGGTGGGTCTCGACCCAGATCCTGCCCGCACAATGACATTCGATCCTGGAACGATTCCTGACCGGCTAGGAGGCCCTGATGGACGCCTTTGCTTATCCTGGAGACCGTAGGTACCGTCTTGCCGGATGGAGACGTCTGGAAGGTCTTCCATGTCTTCCGACGTGTCCGCGCGGCGAACCGCTCTGCCAACCGACTCGAGCTGAGGCTGCCATGATCCCGTCGTCTTTTGACGTTTGGCCGGAGGCGCAACCGCAACACCTTGTTGAGTTCGGGCACTAGTGATACGTTTGAATTTGGATTCTTCCTCATCAAGAACGGCGAGTGTCTTGTCATCGAGCACCAAGTCGTCCGAGAAGTAGTTATCGTCAGAATCGCTCATGAAAATACCGGGTTCGCGAGGTCGGAAAGACAACCTAGATCAGGTATATGGAAAATGCAGGCTCCGTGATTGTATTCTTTGTCGATGATTATTTAAATAAGCTGGCAACCTTGGATTTACCTGACTTTAAGTGTGCGGTTGCGTCTTGGATTTAAAGGACCGAAGATCTCTGATACACCACGCTTGCAAAGACAAGAACCAGTAAACCATAGGGTTTCCTATTTTACTCTCACGTTCAAGTAGCGATGCTAGACTACCACGATGTCCGTGAGCAAACCTTGTGTGGAGTCGCTGTGCAAGGACGAACAGTTTGCAGACGAAGACGATCCAGACACCATTAACTCAGGTTCATACTTCATCAACACAGACGCAGGTGAAGAATCCAATGAATCTGAATCTGAACCCTCTGAAAGCGAAGAATTGAAGCCAAATGATCAAACTCATGCATCTGGGGACGCGGGCGTCGATGCAGACTTTGAGTAAGTGCATTAAACTCGATGGGCCTGCACGACATGTAACGTCCGGTGCAGACGCCTCGTTCGAAACATTCGGACGGCAGATGATATCTCGAGTACAGGGATGTTACAGCAAAAGTGGGATATTCGTTTTGAAGGCCAGGATACTTTTTTTCGGGATGAATTACGGGAGGCTTCTGGTATTGGGAAGAGGAAAAGAAAGAAGGTAAACCTATTATTGTTCGAGTGCATTCTTTCATGTGCCAAATTGCGGATAATCATGCAGCGCGAACGTAGAGTTGGGCCTGTGCTCTCGCATCAGGTTCGAGCGTTGATGAGGGAGGGGAACCAAACTTACATCGACATCGACCTCACTGAAGCCATTCGAGTGATGAAAGAGGTTATTCGTATTGAGCCACGCGCCATCCCTGTTTGGACTGTTCTCGCGCAATGTACGAACCCCAGAAGGCTCTTCAGCTTCGCATCATGGCCGCCCATCTTAGATATGACTCAGAGGAGTGGGAACGCTTGGGTCGACAATCCAGGTAAACTTTAACATCCAGGTAATGAACTTTCGTTGTTGAGAATATCGTCAGGAACCTCGGGTTCAACCAGCAGGCATTGTATTTAATGTTACACGAAACTGTACAGCCTCGACCCAGAGAGTCTTGCTCGGGAGATGCGCGACCTCCGCACCGTAGGCTGACTTGCAGGGACTAATCGACCGCCTTCAGGCTCGTCATTCTCTCCTGGCAATCCTCAAATGTTTCCCACACGACGTCACCGTCCTTACTGAGCTCCGACCAATTCTTGTCGAGCTCGCCGATTTTGCTCTCTACGCCTCCCTCTATCAGGATGTACTGGAGTACAATCATGCCTTAATCCCCCTTGGGCACGCTTTGGACCCCTCTATCTCCGGACAGAACGAGCAGTCGAGGTTTGGTTTCATTGAATTGCTTGTCCTCGCAGATCTTTACAGTACAATGAACGAATATAAACGGGCAATAGATGCGATCCGAAAAGAGTGTTGATGGCTTCAGGGCAGAGCAACTCAGAAATTCTGGGACGTCTGTGAAGACGACAGAGAGTATGACATAACTGGTCCAAAAGGAACCGAAACCGTGCATCGGGCAGGGGACGTTCAACCTGGGTTCTATCCATTGGACATAAATGCTCGGACGCTTATTTCGAATTGGAAATGTATTCTGATGCTGGGTCGATTTACGAGGTCCTTGGTGCTGACCCTGCGGTGCGCCATTTTATGTTATTCATCAACGTTTTCTCTAAGATGCCTGTATAGACAAGTAGTTTGTATGTTCTTATACAAATCACCACATGCCGCAGAATGCAAGGCGACATACGCGATGCATCTGAGGTTTACAAGCAAGGTGGGTCTCTCGCTGATTGTTACTTGTGAGTCACCGCGAGGCGCTGACCCGATGTGAAGTCATCGATGCGGACCCTTCGAATGCCGACGCCAAGATGAAGCTCGCAGAACTTTATGAAATCATGGGTGAGCCCCAAAAAGCTCTTGAACTAGTTTACCAAGGTATCTATTTTCACACGGTTACGGTTTACAACTCGAGTAATCTGCCACCTAGTCATTGATGCTCGGAAGCGTCGCCAAGGACAAGCCGAAGGCACGGCACTTGGTGCACCCTCGAGTTCCCAGCCTGGTGCTTTCCTGTTCGATGAAGTGTCTCATGTCCAACCAAAAGGAAGAGCTGCCAATAAGAATGGCCGACTTACTTTGGCTGACCTGAAGGCTCTCGAGGAGCAACGTGAGCAGGAGGTCTAACTCGGGTACAAACGGATCGAAGAGCTGTGACCAAGTATTCTGAGCGCGGAACGTAGCGATGAAGTTGTCAGGGAGTGGATGTTGGAAGCTGAGAAACCTGTAGAAATGTCCAGGGAGATGCGGAATTTGTTTTTGACGAGCAGGGTACGTGCTTCAAACTTCTGCACATATGCCCTCTTGGCTGATTCCTCAGCAGCACAATGATTTCCGGGGTATGTTTCCAAGGCGACGACAGGAGCGCCAGAACGAAACAGAGGAAGAAAGAATGGCATCGAGGCTAGAATTCATTGGTTCGTCTCGCGCTGCTTTCTAGTGTCTGTTCGTGGCTGATCAATGCAGAACGAGATAAGCATCTGCGCAAGTCGAGAGATAATGGTCAGCAACATGGAAATGTTGACTCGTTCCGCGGCGTCTCCTTTGAAAGCTGGTTGCGACTTTTCATGCAGGTGAGAGGACTGCTCCATCTTATGAGGTATATCTGAGGTTGCCTTGGCGCGCAGTATGCATTCATATTAACAAGACAGGGAGAGTATGAACTCGCCGATGAGGTTTTACGTCACATCCTAATGTCGAATGGGTACCGAAGCAAAGAAAAGCAGGTTACTATCCGGCTTGCGATTATCAGTATGTATTCGTAGGCCTTGGTCCTCGAATGCTCGCCCATATCTCCCATGATAGCATGTGCAATAGCTGTTGAAAACTACGCCGTTGTCGTCGAGCGATGTCGGAAGCTGATCAACGCCCATCAATTCAACAATGAGCCCATGCGGATACTTTTATCCTCACTTGCCAGCGGCTTGCGACCTGCCGATTCGTTCATCAGTTCCACATTGCAGAAACACGTGCTCCGAGAGGTTCGGCTGAACGATGCTGCCGTGAAGACTTCTGAACTCCTGAAGTGGAACGATTCTCGGGCCAGCGGTACCATTTGGGGACTGTCAAGTTGGCGGGCGATGATGAGGCCATCAAAGGAGCTGATGTACCTGAAGATGATGCCGAAGATGCTGGCGACGCGGCTAACGCTGCTCTTGCGAGTGACAAGAAATCTTTGTGGCTGCCAACGAAGCGCAATCCGATTCGGGTCACATTGTACAGGCAATTGTGCCTTGGGGCGAAGAGCTATCAGAGCGCGATATGTATGTAAGACGTCTCGCAACCAAAGGGAGACTCTGACTACATGCTGATGGACGAGATAGTTTATCTATTGTACGGGTACGATTATGGTCAGGAGGATCCGATGATATGTCTGGCTCGCCCTATCGTCCCTGAGTAGGGCTATGCAACGTCAAGCGGATAATCGCAATCACCTCGTTGCTCAGGTATGATACCCATTGCCAAAGCTTGTACTGCTAATATAAGGGGCCCGAGGGCACGGCATGTCTGTCGCAGTATCGAGCTGCACGGAGACAAGCTGGCGAGCACGTGCTGCCCGAAATTGAATTCAATTTTGGCAGAGCGTTCCAGCAGCTAGGTGGGCGTTGGGTGGTGTTGCTAGTTCTCACGACTTGCCTGATGCACGAGCGAATCCTAGGGTTGTACACCCTTGACTACGAAAAGGCGCTACGACTCGTAGAGAATCAAAAGGATGATGTAAGTCCGACGGTACTGCTTCAATACCTGTCTAAACCTAGGACCACTTTAGGATGTTTCTGTGGCCCGGGAAGCTGCTTACAATCTCTCACTAATTTATGTTACAACCGGCGCGATTACCCTAGCAAGCGCACTCTATCAGCGTTGGTTTCAGTATGACAGGACGTAGTCAGATATGTCGATGAATATTAGCCCGTCTTCGTCTCTACGCATCCTTGTGAGAGTCCACCCCCTGGCTTCGCGTTTGCTAGACCCGCTGATACTGCCGCAGGAGCGGCACAGCCACTCGAAAAGTCCTGTATCATCATCAAACACAGATGTTGACTCGACTGGGTACGCATCGTCGTCTGGAACGACGACGCCCGAGGATGATGCGCAGACGCTCGACCTGAACCACACGCTTCAAAATGTCCTGGTTGACAAACCAAAGTGTGCTGCACTGGGACAAGCTCACCATTGTCACGAAGCACCGCAACCTTTCTTTGGCGATGACAAAGGCCAGAAAACTCGTACACACGCTGGGCGTATTCAAGAAAAGGTCAGTGCACCTCCTTTGTTCATCGTCATTGACGAAACTGAGCGAATGCGATGGTATCGCGGTTCGGGATCGCAGAGACAGGATATCATTTTCCCTATTTTGATATCAAGTCCATTGAGAGAACGGTTTGGGAAACGGGTGTCTGTGAAGCCTCATCCAGAGGAGGTATCTAGACCTGTATCGCTCGAAACAGATGAGCCTCCGACGTCGAGTTCGCCGTCCACGGTTTTTACAGCCTGCCGAATCAACGATTCTCCCTTTTAGTCGGATTTGAGCACGCCATCAGTCACGTGAGCCTTGATTCTTCCTTGGTTATCGTCCTTGAGCTATACGACAAATGTTAGCATCGCTCGTGGACAATCTCCGAGGGTTCCACGTTCTGGTTTCGTCAAGGGCACGTTTAGCAAGGAACGGAGTGGACTCCGTGTGCCCAGTTTCTCAGGCTCGCAGCGCAGTGCTCTCCCGTCTTCGATGCCGACAACGACGGTCCCACAAATCGAAGTGACGACGTCCTGACATTGATATTCGGGATGATCTTGGTCCGCGTACTCCGCGTCTTGTTCTTCGTACCATGGTGCGCCGCCGTCGGCGGTGTGCCCTGCTCTCATCCCCAAGTCACGTGGAGTAAGTTGTCACTCCGACTCTGCCCGGGACACCTCTACATTCAAAAGGCATTTGATACTTTCCATATTGGACCGAATATGGCCAACTGCACGTCACGATCTTCCTGGCCTGCCTGTTGGCTGTTCTCTGGTACAACCACACGCTGGGGTTATCGCTGACGAGCCTCATCGTTGTCACGTTTCGCATTTGTGTGGCGTGCGTTCGAGGTGGACAAGCACTGATCCCGCTTGGGGAGGATGATCAACAGGGTTTGTATCTCGTGATCATGGGTCTAGCCTCTGCGGATGGTTCGTTTTAGTAGTTTGAGTGGGCCAAGAGGTGGACAGACTGGAATGAAGACAGACTCTGATCCGTCGTGAGGCCCGGTGTCGCTGTGTCATGAAGGATTAGCACGCATCATGTTGCTTGTCGAGTTCTATCGAACATCTCTATCCCACACCTCAATGTTTGCCATACTTGCGACGAGTAACCGGGCCCTGGTTGATGGTCCTTGCAGACCGGCACATTACTAGCCGCTCATCGAAAAGAAGGGAACAGCCAGGCAGGCAGGTCATTGAAAAGTGCTGTGGCATTGCTTTCATCAACTTCTAACTACTAATGCAGGCACTTGCAGTGTCTCAGTAGGAACCCTCAGATCCAATTGTGAAATGAACATTTACTTCATACTGATATTCTTTTCTTTTACTTTATCTATCTTTTCTCTTATCTCTTAATCTTATCTAATCTTTCCACTTTATCTTATCTTATCAGAATGTTCCAGAAGATTCCTTGTATTTCCATGTATTAGTAAGCATGGTCTGTGCGCCAATAGCTACAGTATATAAACCCAGTCTTGTCCATAGTAGTTTTCCCATGCTTGGTATTACTTTTATCTTGCAATCCATAGCACTTTGCTTTGGTTGTTTAATTATAAGTTGTATCATTTCAAAATACCAAGTGTACTCTTTTGTTGCTGAGCCCTTTGCTTCCTGATGCTTTTCACTTGTTGTTCTCCCCTGCTCATCGTTCTTGCCAGTGACTGATTACTTTAGTTTGGCACTGTACTTCTCCTCATTATTATCCTCTGATACTGCATATGCCATCATCTGCCTCTGTGCTTACTCTTGCTGTCTTTGCTCGGGACTTGTGTATAGCACTTGGTGCCTGGTATACCTCTATCATTAACTCTCTACTTCACTATCCTGCCATGTTGTCATAAAAGCTTGTAGAAAGTGTAATTATAGCCTATTGAGGTGGTTGCAGCAAGCATTATATGTAATGATAGGAAACAATAGGGATCTGCTGCGTGCACCCACT
>JBBPUO010000322.1:9344-19816 GCA_038094755.1 Caloboletus firmus | reverse complement strand
TGAGATCAGAATAAATAATGTACTAGAATCGAATACGTACTGAAAGGAAAGAGTAGATCTAGTAGCTACTACGATGTATTGTGATTCCACTCGTAAATATTGGGCTGTGCCATGTGGGCGTGGCATCAGCGTTAACAGCAATGAGAGTCGATGTTCAAATAAGCGACAAGATATGCCCCTCGGGGGTTTTTAATCCGGAGTAAGTTCATAGGATATGATCATGAAAACCACCATGCGTGCTGTATAGACAACGGCTCGATTTCCCTCTGCGTGGCAACAAAGATGCTCCCACTGCCCTCCGTTACCGCCTCTCAATCAGGCTGTATTGCGTGTTTGTCAATCATTGGAAGATCATATATCACTCGATGTTCCAGAAGAGTTTTGAGGTAAATATTTAATACATAGGATAGAGGTTATAACCGCCAAGGAACCCGAGGCGAACCACCAGCAACCTCTCTCCACGACCCTCGCTGAAGGCTTTTTGTTTGTTAAACCCTCAGACACGTTGTTTCTCTTGTCACTGCCATGTCCTCCGACTTGCAGTCTGCTTTGGACCTTGTCCAAATCAATAACTACTCGTCCCGTATGGTCATATATACCCTTTCTCAACAATTAATCTCATCAACCATTCCAGTTATTATTGTCATTGTTCCCGTATATGATTATCGTGAGTGATGCTCATATGCACACTACCTCTGGGTTGAGTTGACCATTGCAATCCTGGCACCGAAGTCCTTACATTTTCGAGAGAAGTATGTTGTTTCACAATCCAGATCTTATTTTTTGGCTGACAATATTAACATTCAAAGGTAGACTATATTTGGGTAAGGAACGGACAATTATCGAGCAACACCACCGGGTCCCTAACAGTCCTACAGTGCAGACCCTGGACATGGGTCTCAACAATCTTCGTTCTGGTGCGTATAAAGGCTCAGGGGGACCCCATTTTATGTGCTCCAAATTACCAGTTCCTCAGGTCCGATATATTGGTCTTTGTTTTTCCATGTAGGTTTATTCTTGCTATGATGTATACTAAATAACATGATTAACAACGAAACTGTGCTCAAGTCTTAATGGACTTAGTATGTTCAGAGCTGGATTGAATGTCGACTGAGCTGATCAGATCGATTTTCAGATGGTAGCACCTTCATCCCTGGCCCTGTCAGAGTCAGTGTTTCTGCTTCGTACTCTTTATCTCTGATCAATGACCATCTTCCTGTAGACGTATGCATCTAAATTCTAATTGAAAATTGTATTGACAATAGTTTTATAGGTGTAAGCAGATTGCTTTACTGCACTCTACACTTTCATTGTAAAACACGGATGTTCGAAAGGTACTTCAATATATCTAGCATTAGAATGGTTGTTTGTAATATTTTATAATGCAGCTGATTGTGAGTTACTGTGCTCCCTCACTACTCTCCGCAGACCGTGATTTCAATTACAGTTGTAATGATCCTGCGGGTGTATGCAATGTGGAATCGATCCAAAAGGATTCTTTATTCCCTTCTGCTCACTTACATTGCCCAGGTCATCTGTTCCATTACTTTCGCAGGTATCTTTCAAAATCCTAATACACCGTATCTCTCAGGTATGTCTCAATAGACTCAGTATGCATCACTGCAATCTCACGGAGACGGCTTCCGTCCCATTCTCCAGTCACAACGGTTCAACTCCTCAATATGTCATTTTGCATTTCATCACCGAGCAATACAGCAATGAGGCTCCACATCTATGACACAAGCCCGCGATTTCTGCTCAGTGGCACACTTTTAGTTCTTGCCCTCATCCAAACCTTGAAGCAGTCAGTCGAGATGTACAAAGCAACCAAGCAATGGCAGCCTAATCGGTACATGCAACAACTTGCGAGAGATGGAATGCTTTACTTTGCTATGTACGTCTCATTGTTTCACTCTCTTGATTGTCACCATCATGTTCTCCTATTCATCTTACTCTCGAGTCTAATATTTAGAGATCTGAAAGCTAACCATTTAGTTGTTTTCCTCTGAATTACTAGAAACATTTTTTTCAATATTGCTTTTATGACCCCGATCGTGGCTATAAACAGCACCTCGTCCCTCTTCCTGGGCTTGTTTGGCTACTCAACCATATGCCCCATGATGCCCCGGTTCATCATCAGCATACGAGAGCTGTACGACCGTGACATCCGCCGCGGCCAGCAGGGGATTGACAGCGGATTTGGTGTGTTGTCACAACCAATTTCCAGTCAGAACGCGGTCGTGTCCGCGATTGCATTCGCGGATGTCCCCCCAGTGCAGGATGAGGTCGTAGAGGGGGACGAGAACGAATCGGAGGCGATTCGCCTGGAAACGTTGGGAGATACAGTGGGACAGGCCTGAACGCGAGGTTTGGGCGGAAACAGAAGACTAACGCTAGTGCTGGGGCACTACTGGGGCGTCTGGGGCATTGAAGAATAGTAGGGGATGTTGTGCTGTGAATGGAGACTCAAGTATTTATTTTTTTCCTGTTTATATGCCTTGTCTTCTGAGCTCGATGTATCATGTATATCCGAATGCTGCACAATGTGGGTATTGTCTCAAGGGAGCCTCTCCTCGCACCTCGGATCTCGGCTGCAGACCTTTTCTCGGCTATGCGCGATTTTACGAACCAAGGCTTATAACACCTAGAAAATGGGTTAGTGTCTTGGGCATTCAAGGACTGCCCTGTTCCAGCCTTGCACAGCGTCCATCCACAGGTCCGTGCACGCGAAATGCGCCTCGTTGACGTCGTGCACTCAGCAACAACTTTCACACTCAAATCCCTTGCATATAAGCGGGTCATCACCTAGGGAATCAGTCCGGACTGTTGGAATAAACAAAGAAGAGACGGGACGATCAGAACAGAGAAATACATAACCTATCAGAGCATTAAAGAGCAGGTTTGTGCTGAAGGTGACGTGCGTGATCTGCGGTTGAAAGAGGGAATTCAGTGTTTGTCTATCGTTGAAAGGAACGCCCAACAGCAGACAGGCTATTAGATACTGGTCCAGAACTTCTTTGATGTAACAAGCCATAATACTATAGATCTCTTTCGAGTGGTGTCTTATATGGTCGAGCGTCATCCACCTAATCCACGATGAAACACCGCTCACCCTGGGACCAAATAAAGAAAATAGTGTGGATTATCATAAGGTCCGACCGTCGACGTTCCGTTTCCAACAACACAAGAGGATGTGGTAGTATACTCAAACGCTTGATAGCCTGGATGGGGAGCGAGCACATCGTAGCAAACCTGACGCAAGAGACATTGAGGTTCTGTGCGCAGAAATGTGCAAGTACGTCGTAGATAGATTGGATGCATGCTTCATCCTGGGCAATTTGGGTACCGCGGCCGTGTATGTCGGTAAAGGTACTGCGGAGGTTTGTGAACTGCCTTGTCGAACGTTCCTGTTTAAGTAATGGAGTATCGGAAATACAAAAAAAGAAAAAGGGAAAAATACGCCACTTCAAGATTGCTTTGTGGGGGAAGTATGAGGACATGATGTGAACTTGATCAAACTGGCTGACATACCGCAGTTGTAGAATCCGTCTAAGAGTTCAACAGAACACTTGACAGTAATCGCTGGCATTTTATGGTGTCCGTGCGAATGCCTGCAATTCAGTCTACCCGCGATGAACCCGGGAACTCGTCGCTGTGCTTCCACGCACGTCGAGAGGGTCAAGGATGGGTGTGCATGAGCACAACCATTCAAGCCCTGGAGAGACACTTACGAAAGTCCACGACGTGAACCTCTCAGATTTTTATACACGCGCTGTACTGGAAGGACCCACACGTAACTAGAAATGTGACGTGGTGTAGTGAACTGACATACCTTTGTCTTCCATCTTGTGATAAATATACTTCTGGAGTATGAGCGTTCCATGTTGGAGAGCGTCCTGGGATACACATGTTCTGTGCACAGTGGTCGCGAGCTGGTCCAAACGCGGATTTCACAGTCGTCGTGAGCTGAGTCCTGCAGCTGAGATATGACGAGGACTCACGAGTCTCGGGCAATACTATTCTTCACAACAACGGAAGATTTCGACTTGGAAGAATTTTCGGATGTAGTCAAACAATGAAAGGGATGAAACACAACCACAGACAACAGCAAGCGGCCTCGTCTACTGCGCTTCTATTCAGTACCAAAAACACCTTCCCATTCGACCTTCTCACTCGTGGCGCAATCCTGCGAGCCACCCTTGGAGCATGTCACGCATGAAATCAGTGAAGTACCCATCAGCATCAGGGATTGTATACATGACAACCTTGTTTATGGCGTGAACGACACACGGGATCGAGTATTTCAAGCCAGGGTTGCTGCCGCAGCATACTATAGCAATGCTATCTCGTGTTGTACATCCCAGTACGCCTCTCCCTCGTGTATTCCCATCGCACTCAGACGCACTCACTCCCTGATACTTTCTAATTGCCTCGTAGGATGGTTATATCTGTCTCTTCGAATACTTGGTTCGGGACCTTTCAGCGTAGTAGACGACTATCATATCTATCTGTGTCATCTCCTCCCCGGGGTCAACAGACGAGCCTGTGTTTGTCACGAGTGCATCAGACGCACCGACCGCTTCCCTCACCTGCGTCTCTCTCCTGCCCGGTCGGAGATGCATTCTCATCTTCCTAAACCGTCGTCTCACTCCATTTTCTTCATCTCCCCTCTTTTCTTCGTTTCTACCATTCGCACCTGGTTCCATCTCCTCACCACATCCCCCGGCCACCCCATCGGCTTCTTGGATATCACCATTCCTCCCTAGGACGAAGTCAAACCTACATTCGACCTGGCTGCATTTTTCGACTGGAAAAAACGGCGCAAGATCGCTAGGGAGGCTGACCAGAGGCACGTGAAACGCAAAGCCCCCACGATTGTGCTCGAGTCGCACCACCCAAGGTGTATGTTGCGCCCGGATCGAACGAGCGGGCGTATGGTCGCGGGTTCTCCTCGGCGGTCTGGAAGTGCGACGTTGAGTTTGGGTGTGTATAGATACGATCCATCTTTTCATTCTTTCCGTTTTTCCAAGCGGTACGTTGAAAACGGATCTCATGCCGGTTCCTGTTCCGTTCTTACTTTTATTGGTCTTTGTTTAGAATCCCCAAATGACTGATCGTCGATCCGGTGGTTACACCTGACGGACTCATCGTCTTCATGCTAATACCCAGACCGTCTTCATCTCTGACCTCCATTCACCCGAGCTTGCGACTGCAGCCGGAAGAGTTATGTATCTCACCATACCATACGGTCTCGTCTATCCCAGTTCCTCGTTGACCTTTTCACGTCAACGCCAACGCCAATGTCATCAAAGCCTTGTCCTCGCAGTCCACCCAGGCGCACCTCACATCCTTACTTGCACTTACGACTTGGCTCCCCCGTCCCTGGGATCTTTGAGGCCACGAGAGCATGGTTGCAAGCGTCAATGCATGGGACGCCCAAAAGAATTCTGAACACCACCTGGGCGAGCGTGGTCGTTGGCGTGGGTGGGGGAAGGATCGAGTATCGACACAGTGAAGGATGTGTGCCGTACACGGGGTTTGGTGTCCTGCAGGCGTAGCGGTCATAGATGGGTGGAATGCAGATACCGATGCGCTATCCATAGAGATGTGGAGGCGCAGCGGCATCGCATGCGGACACTGAGGGAAAGATAAGTGACAATGATAACCTGAGCGAGAATCACGCACACTTCCTACTACCTAGATATAATTCCCAAGTGACGTCTCCAACGCCATGTCCGCGTCTTTTCTCGCCAACGGCTGCATCCGCATTCCTCTCCATCCTCGTCGAACCCCGGGGGTCATTATGAAAGTTATCTTGTCCATCTATCTGCCCCCAAATTGCCCACGCGGGCCAACTCTTCTGAAACATAAGCCGTCCCCCTGGATTACCTGCCTGGGCACCTCAACCATCTCAATTCTGGGTGGATCCATGACTGGACAGTACGGTCGACCGTTGTCCCAAGAACAAGAGGTAGTCACATGCGAAATCGACGGTTTTTTTGCGGCCAGGGCTTTCAGAGACGGGTTTAGTCCGTTCCATTTCCATTCACACTCGGATCAAGCGGGAGTTTACTATTTGCGTAACCTGCACTACTGGGACAGTACCATGAATTCTCTCCCCCCCTCCCCTCTTGCGAAAGCCTCTTCGACAGATAACCATGCTAGTAAAGGGCCCCGCCTACGTCGCTCAGCAGTTCAAGGTCGTCCCTCCGTCCGGGTTCTATGAGCCGGGAGGGCCAGCAGTGACACGGCTTCCGAAGTTGGTGTGTATCCTGGTGAATTTGTCACCGCACTTCTTGTCGGGTCGGATGCATGCGGCTCTGGCCAGGATTATTATTCGTGCCCCATCAGTCTGACTACAGACACGGACAAATTGGGTAGAGGGAGTAGGAGGGTGGTTAGATCCCAGCAGACAGATGCAGTGACCCCATTTTCGCCCACCGATTTCTTAGCTTTTCCTTGCTCTCTCACATATTGGTCTCCAGCGTCGTTTTGACTGTAACCTGATGATCCCACTGTGACATATGAAGTATGCACGATGATAGATCCCCCTTTTTTGCCCTTGTGCAATCTATACACTACACTGCATCCATATTCCCGTCTCCTCCATCCATTGTCCCCTTCCTTTGTGGATATGGTGCTTAAGAACACGATTCAAATGATCCTCACATAACCTGTGCATATATGCTGTGCGTTCTAAGCCGCATGGTACATCGACACATGATCCAACTATTTCGAACGGAAGAAAACACATATCGTTGCAACGTCGCAGACTTGTCTCCCATTTCTCGGCGCGTTTGATCTTTATTTAGTCCAATCAGCGGATCAGGGACTGCACACAGCACGAAACCGAAAGGATCATCCAGGGTACCTGTCCACTGTTGGTTGATCATGTCCCGGAAGCATCCATCAATTCCGGTTTTCACTCTTTCACCAGTCTGTTTCGCCGATTCTTTGGTGTCGTGCGACCAGTCGCGGGTCATGTCCTCCTCGTTTTACTGTCTATCTGCGGACGACATAACCCAGAGATGCGCAAGTATTATGGGATCCCTTTTATGGAAAAAGAATACCAACCTTGATGATCAATCGATCATGGTTCAGGTCACTGTTGGCGGAAGTGATCGCGGTGCTACGCATTACCTGTACACCGCCCCCATTGGGGTAAGGTGGCCATAGTCGAATATCGATGCCCAATTCCGATGTCCCGGTGCCGGGTGGTCGTGGTTGTGACGTTAGGGGAATACCCATCTCGCAGGAATGCCCACCACTCTGTCCAGATGAACGCAGACGATGGGGTCGCTTTATTGATTCCGTGATGAACAATATGCACTGTCTTCAGCCCTAGCCATCAAACACAGCTATTTGGTAAACTTCAACTCACGGACACGAATGCACCCGGCTGACCCTCTGCCAACTTCGGATATAATACGACGATCAGTCAATTTCTCAAAAACAAACTGTATTTGCTTACTGATGAGTGAAAAATCCACATTGGAGTTCTACCCTGGTGTTTAGCGTGCTGCGTAGTTGTCGTCCATCTGACCTTTACTCATATTTCGGATAGGCTGCAAGCGCCGTCCCTGTTTCTTATCCGCTCCCTAGTCCACCCCATTGGTTGGATATGTGAGTAATACCTCGAACACTTATATCCGGCATCTTGTGTTTGCTTTCTCTGAGTGGGTCAGCCGGTACATGGGCCTGTGATATAGCACACCCAAATCAAAAGCACTGAAGAACGCGAAGACTGGCCGGGCCAACAGGAAAGATATAAACTTGCAGTCGGCAATCTGGGGTGGCACTTTCTGTCGCAATATTGATCATAGCTCAGCACAAGACGTGTCATTTGCTTGGACATGTTGTGTCTGTGTACAAACCTTACTTTTGGAATAGCGCTGAGCAGATCTCTCCTCAAACGGCTTAGAGATTATAATTCCCCAGTCCTAATATTCGGCCCTGACACTCAACCAATAAAGTACCATTCATCTCGGGATCCAATAAAAACGCACCTGGCCATCACAAGATCCGACCATCGACGCTGCATTGCCAATGACGCAAGAGGTCTTGTTCATATACCCATATGCTTGACCTCCAGGATCTGGACGGAGCACACCGTCCCAAATCATAGCAAAGTTGAAATCGAAAAAGGCGACGTCGAGCGGCGTGTTCTATGCGCGGAAATGTGCGAGTCCATCGTGGATGGATTAGACCCAGTGATGAGGTTTGTTGGGGGCTGGAGAACAGGGTCATTTGGCTAAGGTTTTGGGCCGCTTGCAGGAAATGACTGCCGTCGACTGGTCAATGATAAATCTCAGTTTCATGTCCATGGAGCAGAGAACTCAACAAAACGGACCGACGAATCTTCTCAATCACTGGGGGTGGCCATTATTCAGTAGCTGATGAAACAGGTGGTTGTGCTTACTCAATGCCAAAGAGGAGGGTGTAGAGCACCGTCTCTGGGTCCATATTGTACAATTGGTTGAAAAGTGTGGTTGCTAGTTGTACCTCGTCAAGAACTTGGGCTAGCACGAATGTGAAACAACAAACCTACTCTGCATAATGGAATTGCGAGGGTAAGTTGATACTAAGTGAGGTGACCAGCCTGAGAGCGCGCGAAGAAGGGAAGACCAA
Organism: Caloboletus firmus; assembly: GCA_038094755.1. Classification (NCBI taxonomy): domain Eukaryota; kingdom Fungi; phylum Basidiomycota; class Agaricomycetes; order Boletales; family Boletaceae; genus Caloboletus; species Caloboletus firmus. The sequence continues at coordinate 11,188 of JBBPUO010000322.1, read as the reverse complement.
CCACGAATGGAGTTGAACAGATCCAATCTACTGCAGATTCCATCAGGTTCATCGAGCATGGTGCCGATACCCAATACACAAGGCGAAAAAATGAACAGAGGGCAGATCGTCACGCGTCATGTTTGGTGTCGTGAAGGAAATGAAACGCATCGAAAGACGTGCGGCGAGGGGGCTATCACGTGAGGCGCAAGAACACGCGTGACTTGATCAGGCTAGTATTTACTATTCACCGTACTCACTTTACCCAGACCAGATGTATCCAGGTCGGAAGATACTTCAGTAACTACTTACTGGAGCTTTCTACATGACGACCCTGACTGCTTCGTCTGTTCCGCGTCATCTACGACACACCGACTCTGCAAACAGTGATGCTGGTATCCACGACGGGTGACGAAAACGCCTCATGCTCTCCGCTGTCCGCTAGTATTCCTTCGATCAGTCTCCGTTTCTTGTCACATCCCCGACGGGCCCATGTCCGCTAATCACTTCCAGCTGTCCTTAATTCTAGCCGGAAGGTGGCATCCCCAACTCTTGTCGGCTCAGGTGCATGGGGTTAGGGTCGAGCGGCGTTCTGGACATTGACGATTGACTAGAGGGATTGGGGTGAGTTGGATTAAAGCAGACGTGCCTTGACTCCACTTACTTCTTAGCTCTTCCTTTTTTTTCACGCACGGTGGCTTTCAGTGTCGTGTTGACTGTAACCTACTCACCCCACCGTGATGTGCGACCGTATGCGCAATGATAGATCCCCACTCTGCGCACTGTGTCAAATCTATACATTGCGTCCCATCGACACTCGCGCCCTCTCCGTCTATCGTCACTTTTCCTGGTGGAGTATCACACTTCGGAATGTGGTTCAAATGTCCGTTACAAAATCGATGTATACACGGTGTGTTTGTGAGCTGCACTGCGTATGTACACATGATCTAGCCGTTTCGAAAAGAAGAGAATGAACACCGTCGCAACGCAGTACTGCCGGATCTCCCCCGTTCGTGGGTGGATTTGATCTCATTATTGATTTCAATCAATTTTTTAGGAGCTGCACGCTGCACGGAGCTGAAACAAACACCCTGGCTACTTGCGAGTCTCCGACGCTTCGACTGTCAGGTGACTACAACCCGGAATTCTGCTTTCCTTCTTCACTGCTCTGTTGTGGATACCCTTTGACGCAGTGCAATCAATTGTGTCACTTGCATGGAAGAAGACGGCGATCGTGATGTGCATTGGGTCAGAAAATGGAATGTACGATTTGATCAGTGCGATCACGGCGTCCGAACATCGGGAGTTTCATTCCTTGGTGCCGGCACACAGGAAGAGACTCAGAGAGGGATATAACGACCACGATCCCTTCTTGGTTTCAATATCTACCTAGCCCTCAGACTTATCTTAGAGATCCGAGCGAACTTTTATTATCAAGGAATGTTCGCCTACTCATAGCCACGACACACATGTTGATGTTGACGTTTCGGGTCACTGTTGGGAGAAGCAACTGTAGATCTCTGCATTACCATAGTCGCTCAATCGAGGCATTGCTGATTCACCTCAATACTCTTAGCAGGCCATTACCACAAATTACGGGAAATTATATAAACAAATAATTCCTTGATACTACGTCGAGATCAGAATAGATAATGGACTAGAATCGAGTACGAAGAATAGGTAGCTATTAAGATATGTTGTGATGCTATTCGTAAATACTATCGGGCTGTGTCATGTGGGCGTGACATCTGCATCGGCGCTGATGATGGGAGTCGATGTTCAAATGAGATATGTGTGCCCCTCTGGAGTGATCATGAAAACCACTATGTGTGCTGTATAGACAACGGCTTAAATTCTCTCTGCAT
>JBBPUO010000321.1:0-11376 GCA_038094755.1 Caloboletus firmus | reverse complement strand
TACTGATAAACAGGCTCATCTCGAGCACATCCGTGCCGACATCCGTCGCTTCAAAGCCGAGAACCAGCTCGACCGTGTCGTTGTATTCTGGACTGCCAATACCGAGCGTTACAGTGACATTATCCCTGGTGTGAACGACACGGCCCACAGCTTGCTTGGTGCCATCCGTTCTTCGCACTCTGAGGTGTCTCCCTCGACCCTCTTCGCCGTCGCTGCTATCCTCGAGGGCGAGCCTTTCGTGAATGGTGCACCTCAGAACACTTTTGTGCCTGGTGTTATCGAGCTCGCCGAGCGTGAGAAGTCTTTCATCGGCGGTGATGACCTCAAGTCCGGGCAGACGAAACTCAAATCCGTCCTCGCTGAGTTCCTTGTGAATGCGGGTATCAAGCCATTATCCATCGCGTCTTACAATCACCTTGGTAACAATGATGGCCACAACTTGAGCGCGGAAGCTCAGTTCAAGAGCAAGGAGATTAGCAAGAGTAGTGTCGTTGACGACATGGTTGATGCGAACCGCTTGCTCTACAAGCCTCCCGTTCCCGGTGCCAAGGGCAAAGCGGCTAAGGGCGAGCACCCTGATCACATCGTTGTGATCAAGTATGTCCCTGCGGTCGGAGACTCTAAGAGGGCTATCGATGAGTATTACTCTGAGATTTTCTGTGGTGGCAGGCAGACCATCAACATCTTCAACGAATGCGAAGTATGTGTGACTCACTCCACCTCGTCTTCGGTTGTCTCACGTTTTTTGGTGTGCAGGATTCTTTGTTGGCGACACCACTGATTTTGGACTTGGTCATCCTCGCGGAGTTGCTTACCCGTGTCCAGTACCGTGACGTCTCCGCCGGTCAGGTTGACTTTGCACCGCTCTACCCGGTGTTGTCTCTCTTGTCCTACATGTGCAAGGCACCCTTGGTCAAGCCTGGTACGAACGTCGTCAACAGTCTTGGCAGGCAGCGTAACGCGCTCGATGCTTTCCTCAAGGCTTGCATTGGGCTGGAAGGCAATAGCGACCTCTTGCTCGAGACGCGTATCTGGTAGAGGGTGACCTGAATGACGCCGTTTCCATGACGCTCATCGTCGCTACCAATCTTTGCTCCCGTTCCTGCTTTCTGACGTACGTGCAATAGCGATGGTTTTCAACAACCATGTGCTAGTTATATCCCCATCACGTGAACTATCTGTCGTACATTCAACTGCTTGCAGGTGTTGTGTTGGGACTCTTGTTTCTTTGTTGATTCTTTGTGCGAGTGTGTATCAAGGTGTAGATCTCATCTTGGATAAGTGTCTTATACCCTGTTTAGATCTCTACACGCATTGTCTGTAAGTCTAGAATGAGTAGTGTTTTAGTTGCTAAACGTGTTGCATTGTACTGTCGTAAGTACAGACGGAAGGGTACGGGTGGCTGTAACGCTCTCGGAGTGTTTATACTTGTTTACACTCACTCCCCTAATTCTGACTACGACTTCATTGCAGCGCTACGGGAAAAGTCGACAAGTTCGTTGCGGTTCTGCGAGAAAGAATGGCCTTCCAAACGACATATGAACATAGCAATGGCATCAGTACCCAGCTTCAAGTCCTGATTGACGAACCGCGGGCGCTCGACTGTTGAAGGGCGAGCTCATCACCGGGGTGATTACTGGTAGCACTCGACAGACTCGAAGTACCAAAGATGACGATACAATCGAACTTTTCCGTGGCATTCCAGCCTGGCGCTGGTTTGGGTACGCAGATTATATATTCAGTGTGATTCGTGGAGTAAGTCAGACCACCTTGTGTATTGGGAAAGAAAACTTGCGCCTGATCCGAGTCGCCCAAGCCATTCATGTACATTCTATGGCACACCAAACTCCACGGAGATGTGACGGGGAAACTCATCAGCAGTAGAAATGCTCCGGGTCGAGTGCCCCAATTGTTGAATACAAAGGTCTCACTTACCCCACAGACGCGTCACCGAATATATTACTGGAGCGCCAGAGGGGCTCTTTCAATAATGCATAAGTTTCCTCCTCCCCTGGTTGAGGCTTTCCTCCCTCCACCCGTCACGAACCTGCTCAGGTCTCAGCTAGACGCACACTCCGCCGACCTTATACTATGGTATTCCTCAAATCTGTTTTATCCCGTTTCTCTCACAAGCCGACGCCTGTCGTCGCCACCAATATGTCTGTTGATTCCTGGTGCAATTCATTGCGCACCCAGTCCGCTCGATTCGTCCAAAGAGTCGAGATGTGCACAGCACTTGCTATGGGCCATGATATCTGGGGTACACCAGTCGGCAAAACCCATCATCACACATTGCTTCAGGTGTGTTTGGCTCCTTCCCCATATGGTCCCTGTGTTTCGGAGAACACCCTCCTCATCGAACGTGTTCTTTCAATCGGTGGGGAATACCACTCTGCGATCCCTATTGCAGAGACGTTTCCAACAGGTGGCACCCTGTTCCATCCCGACGTCCACGATCGCATTTGTGTCATCTCTGACGGTCCCTCTACCGCACTTGCCCACCATCTCGAGGTCGAACGGACCCTTTCGTTCGGTGATGGCGCTTCGCAGGTCCACCTCACTCTCGCGCAGTTTGCTCAGATTCTCGACTTTGTCAGTCGAACGACGATGTCGATCTGTGCGGGTGGAGACTGCAAATTCCAAACACGCTCGTTTGCATTTACGTGTTTGGCTGCATTGACGCCGCTTTTGCCGCCTCCGACGTTGGTGCGGAAAACAAGCCAAGGGATGAGTATTAACGGCAAGTGTGGGGAGGAGGAGGTGGTGGATGATTCGGTGTTTGAGTTGGGCGCGGAGGTGTTCTTGGGACAGATACCGTGGTTGGTCAACGACCCTGCGTCGATGCAGGCGGTGAGTTAAAATGTTGGTCGGATCGATATACATTTGGGTTCTGAGAGTTTTTACAGCTCAGATTGATTGGGGTGTTGAAGGATGAGCCCCGGCGAAGGGTTACGGCGAGACTTTACCAGTGATTGTGTTGCAACCTCGGTCGGCTTTCTTTAGGGTTTCAAGGGTTTCATGGTTTTTCCCGGATTATATGCTATTGTATCAATAATTTATGTTATCAGTAACTACAAGTGTATAAAAGCTACCTTGATCAAAACGTCGTCAACGTCGTACAACTATTCATACGGATCATCGGGCCCGCACAGCATTTAGTTGTCGTTCTGTTGGTCAGATCCTCTTTTTACTCTTTCTACCAAAGTTCTATTTGCCACCGAATTGACCCGCACTGTGAGTCGTCCTGTATACTTGTGAAAGCTCACCAACCACCGCCCCTGGTCTCGCACCATGCATCCTGACTTGTTCAGGCCGCTGACGCCTTGCGCCAGACACGCCAAACAAGCCAATGGGTCTTTTTATATCGACTACGTCTCTCAGGAGCCTTTGCAGAGCGTCGAATAGTGACGTCCGCTCCCAGATCCTGGAGAACTGGCGCACGAAAAAAAGTGATGCAGGTACTTTCCTTCTGTCACACCCGAGCTCCCTCTAGACATCGGTTGTTTCTGAGTCCGCTGCCATCTCATACCTCCCCCTTCTCGTGCGGCTTCGGTTCTGGAAACGACCCCTACCTCGCCGAGATAATTATGATTTTAGACGGATGGAAGAAGATCGGGAACAACATAGACGGGTTTGGGAACGAGGTGTGTTCAAGCGCAACCTCAAGTCCTGTCCCATAATCATTCTTTGCACCATCCACCATCCACCATCCACCATTCCTACCCTTATTCCCTTTGCGGCAGGCTATATGGCTTGTGCACTTGCTACCTTTCTCTCGCTGAGCGAAGGGGAGGGGGATGAAACGGGAGAGAGGGTAGAGGAGTTGGCTGAGTGAGACGATGGAGAAGAGCCGACGGATCTGTCGAGGGCTGCGATGGACAACGCCATGTCTGAGCATGGAACGCAGTCATTTTCTATGGTGGTGGACATGGTCGTCGAGTACGGGTCTACAAGGGGAGGCAGGCGGGACCCTTGGGTGGTCGACGAAGATTTAGGAAGACCCATACGAGCCCACCAGAGTCAGATCCGATAGTTGGGACAAACTATGTACGCACCAGGCAAGAGAGATGAGTCGTGCTGGATAATATGACAGCACTGCGGGTGTCTTCCGAAATGATTGGGGGGCAACCGCGTCGCCATTACCTCACCTTTACCTCAAGGGCTCGTGGGATATAAGCTATAATAGTTTTTGGTTGATTCGTTGAGCGTTTTCCTTCCACCAGTCTTTTCTCCATGCACTTCGCAAACATCCCGACAGCTTAGCTTGCAACCAACTGTCATAGCATCATCATGTCAAGTATCACATCACAGTGGTCTAACAACGATGGTCCTCGTCCACATCTGATAATCCCTGCAAATGATGACGCTATCTGGATGCTTGCGTATCTCCCCGACGGACGACGAGTTGTCACTTCTGATGACTGGACTATCAGAGTCTGGAATTTGGATATCGGGGAACAAGAAGGGACCTCGATAGAACACGAGGGTGCGATACGCAGTCTTGCTGTGACCCGGGATGGCAGGAAGATCATTAGCGGTGAGGAGGGTGGGGAGATCAAAGTGTGGGACGTCGAGTCGTACGAGCTTGTCCAAGAGTGGACTCACCCGGGGAGCTACCCCATGGTTGCTATCTCGCCGGATGTTCGACTCATTGCAGTTATTGACAGGACCGTGACTATTTACACCACAGAAGGCAGACTGGTCGACGAAGGTATTCTTTTAGGCGGCGGTGTTGTTTCCTCCATCTCTTTCTCTCCCGGCGGGGACAGACTTGCGTGTGGCGCTGTCGACGGCAGCATCTGTCAGCGTCATGTCAAGGGCGGCACGCTCCTCCTTGGTCCGTTTACAGGTGGCCACAAAAAACGTGTCATGACTGTGCTGTGGTCACACGATAGCAGCAGGATCTTTTCTGCATCCAATGACAAGACGATTCGCTGTTGGAATGCAAACACAGGGGAGCAAATCGGACAACCGTGGACAGGTCACACCGACATCATTCCCTCCCTGTCACTTTCTCCAGATGGATCAATCCTTGCAAGCGCGTCCTGGGATCGTACCATTCGCTTCTGGGATGCAATTTCTGGTAATCCTGTTGGACATCTACAACATCCTACTCGTATAACTGCCGTCTGTTTCTCTCCCTCCGGTGAATTTGTGGCGTCAGGAACAGCTGATGGAGAGATGTATTTGTGGCGGGTACCTTGGTTAGATTCCATCGAGGATCAGGTAATTACTCACTCCAGCTGACCTCTTGTGACACCGGAACTTATTTTGCGTAGTTTCAGCCACTTCAAACTTTCCTTGCCGTACGTTACTTACCTTGAATTTCGCGTACATTCCTCTCAGCATCTCCTAGTACCCTTCCGTGGCCGTTGTGTCTGGTGAACAAGTACCTCATTCTAACCTCTTTTCAGATGTAAGCACTTGTAGCATAGTTCTCCATTCACTTATGCTCCTCAATAGCTATCTGACACAGCTCGTCCCCTCTCACCTTCTCCACCGGATCTGACACCCTACATCTCCAAATCCCATGATCAGTATCTCGCTGGAGGAGCTTTTGGTGATGTCTATAGATGTTGTTATACTAGTGGTTCTGCATCGAAACAGGTTTGGCCGTGGGGTATGGGTCACTGTTGATTTTTATTCACTTCCCTTTAGGTTGCTGTGAAGGCCTTCCGATTTAGGTTTACGGTTGATGGAGATACGGGTGATAAATATGTCAAGGTGGTTCTTCTCCCAATCAACAAATGCGATCTAAATTGTTTAGATGCTCCGTCGGGAGCTCGGAATTTGGAAGAGACTCAACCATACCAATATTGTCCCCTTCCTCGGCATTGCATATGGTTTTGGAATGCAGGGTACAATGTCGTTGGTCTCGTTGTGGATGTCAAATGAATCTCTTCACCGCTTCTTGGCAAAACATGACGACATTCTAGGTGTAGTACACCGACTCCAGTTTGTGCGTCCACCCAATGTTGATTACTTTCTCGTCGTCTAACCTCACACGATAGCTGTTGGATATTGCCAATGGACTCCAATACTGTGGGTCGCTGTTATCATTTCAAATGCTCAGAGAGAGTAACACCCCATAGTACATGCTTTTCCAATTGTCCATGGTGACCTGAACCCTGTGCGTTAACGTAGAAACATCCGTGTCCCTCTTGTCTGAATATTAGACAGAACAACGTGCTTCTCGATGCCAACTACACAGTGCGGTTGGCCGATTTCGGCTATGCTTCTTTGGTAGGAAATATTCCTGAAGCACAGGCTTATCTCCAAAGGTCCACTGTGCGGCCAGGTGCATTGCGCTGGAGTGCACCTGAACAAATTCAGGCAGTCGAGACGTTCACCCGGACAACCAAGAGTGATATATATTCTTTCGGTTGTGTCGCCCTCCAGGGAAGTTCATTGGACACAAATATCAATTCCATGCTGATATTCCTGCAGGTGTTGTCCGGAAAACAACCATGGTCGGAAGTTCAGGTAGATGCAGGCGTCGTTGTATGCTTATGGCAGGGCGGCAAACCAGGCCGACCAGAGTCTCGAAAGATTGATGACTCACATTGGGATTTAGTTCAACGTTGCTGGTCTCGCATAGATGAGCGACCAGCTGCGGAGGTGATAATCATTACGATCCGACAGTTCTTGTGCGACTACTCACAGCCCCGGCCTCTTGATGACTTGGTGGCATCTCGGTTGAACGAGGCTAGTGATTGTTCTGCGGATGATGAGTCATTACAGTGGTGGTTCGACGCGGTGGATCCAGGGAGGGATGTCAACGTCGTTGAGAATGGTATTCAGAAAAGGTACAGACTGATGATTACGTTGATTCAGTCCAATCATACTGATGCCGCGAATTTTATTCATCCATCAAGCGTATATCACTCTCTCTCTGAAAGGCGAGTACTCTTACCTCTAGTAGATTCTAGTGGTGCTGAACACGAAGGTGGAATGCTCGCATCGTCTCATCCACCCTTTTTCGTGATAGGGATAATGGGTTTTCTTTTTCGAGTGTAGATGATATGAACCAGCTCCATGACACGCATTCGCTTGACGAACACTGTGTTATTTCGGCTCAATATGGTGAGGGCAAGCTCTTGAGCATACACGGTGCTACCACTGAAGACCTCTTTCCAGAGTCTGCGGAGGCCTTCAGTACGAATCGACCATCCGTGGGTAGTTTTACGGAGATATCTCTATCAGAGTACGAGACTCTCGCATCGCCAACGGACACTCCAGCCGATGAAGCAGACATCGAATATGAACAACACCACTATGGCAACAAACGCTGCTTTTATCAATGCCGCTTTGATCTCTCTGGCAGTCCGTGCAATAAATGGATCGTTGGTGACAGAATTCGAGTACTCCGACACCTTCGAGTCTACCACCGTCTCCAAACTTCGGATCCCGCTACACCCGCCTTTTGTCGCTGGGACGAGTGCACACACTCTCGGCCGATGAAACAGGAGAACCTCTCCCGCCACATTGTCATGCATCTGGGTGTGAAATGGAAATGTCCTCACTGTAGACGTTTATTTTCGCGTGAGGATGCCGTGCATCGGCACATCGAACGCATGGTTCCGGGGATGGACGTCCATGACGCCGCAGTGATGCCAGGCCGCGAAGCACGTGCTATCAGTGAGTTGTAGTCCAATAGAGCTCGCACTGTTTAGACACTGCTTGATGAGGTGGATCTTGTCTTGATATTGGTGCTGTTGGAGTATAGGTTTTCGACTTTTCAATATGGCAGTACTCCTGTGATATCATGACACGGTTCTGTGCTTGTCCGGGATAGGGTTTCGGTTTAGTAAAATAACCTTCACTCGCAGTTTTGGATGTTGATATCGATAGGCTCAGGGTTGTCAGAGAGTGTCGAAGTATCGGACTCCGGGATGTGAGCGCGTTGTTGTTTGGATTGAGGCCTGAGGGCCATTGCAAATGATACTTGCGCATCCTATTTACTTACTCGGTGGTCAGTGGCGCAAGGGTGGGCGGCCCCTTCTCTATTTCTTCGAGTTGTTCTGTGAGTGACTCGTCCTGTATACTTGCAAAATCCGCCAATCACCCGCTCGCCAGACCCCGCCGAGTTGTCTCGCACTACGCACCCGACACACTAAGCAAACCAATGCATCTTTTTTGTCGACTACATCGCTCAGGACCTCTGGCAGGGCGTCGAAGTGACGTCTAGGTCGGACAGCAGGGACTCAATGTCCATCTGACGAGCGCGAAACAGGTTCGACTATGTACCATTCTCTTTTAAGACCCTCCTACCCTCTATTGCGAGTGTCCACCCTCGGATCATGGAGAACTGGCACACGAAACGGATCACTGAGCCTCGACGCGTTGACGAAGTGATGTAGGTACTCTCCTCCTGTCACACCTGAGCCACCTCTAGACGTTGGTTATTTTTATGTCTACTGCTGCCTCACACCCTCCCTTCTCGCGCGGCCTTGGTTCTAGAAACAACACTTGCGTGGCGAAATTTTTAAACGGATGGAACCGAGCTACATCTAGACGTTGGTTTCTTCTGTGTCCACCGCCACATCCCCCCCTCGCACGGCGAGACCTTTAATCCGACGGAAGAAGATCGGGGACACCATGGACTTTGGGAACGAGGTGGGTTCAAACACAACCCAAAGTCTTGCCCCATGGTCATTCCTCGGGTCTTCTTCGATCGCACGCTTCCCCTTCCCTTGCAGTAGATTGCATGGCTTGTGCACCGCTACCTTTCTCCCGCTGAGCGAAGGGTACTACGCTGAGTTGGCGTTGGATACCGGGTTTGGGAATAATTGGGAAGCGACAAGGGATTGGAATGCAGATGACGAAGGAGGAGAGGATATCGTTTCACACAGGCAATGGGGGGAAGGGGAGGATTAGGAACAATGTCAACCAGAAGAGATGAAACGGGAGGGAGAGTAGAGGAGTTGGCCGAGGGAGACGGTGGAGAAGAGCCGATGGATTTGTCGAGGTGTGACGATGCATGTCTAGACAACGCCATGTATGAGCTGGAATGCAGATATTTTCCATGGTGTGGTGGATATGGTCGTCGAGTATGGGTCTACAAGGGCAGACAGGCCGGTTCCTCGGGTGGTCGACGAAGATTTGGGTAAACCCATACGAGCGCACCAGAGTTAGATCGGATTTTGGAAATGGTTCGACATAGTGCTCGCACCAGGCAAGAGATATAGTCACGATTGATCTAGATCCTGCTGTGTATGACAGCACTCCGGGCAGTGTCCTCAGAATTGGGCGCTAAAAGGATGGCCGCCGCATCGCCGCTGCCTCACCATGACCTCGAGACTCGTGGTATATAAACTGCAGTACCTTCTGATTTGTGAAACGTTTCCCCTCTATTAGTCTGTTCTTCCACGCATCTTCGCAAACACGTTGACAATTTAGCTTGCAACCAGCTACCATTGCATTATCATGTCAAGGGTCCTACCACAACGGTCGGACAGCGATAGTCCGAGCCCACACCGGGTAATCTCGGCGCATGATGACATTATCTGGGACCTCGCGTATCTCCCCAACGGACGACTTGTCACTGGCGGTAATGACAAGACTATCAGAGTCTGGAATTTGGATATCGGGGAGCAAGAAGGGACCTCGATGGAGCATGAGGACGGGATATGGGATCTTGCTGTCACCCGGGACGGCAGGAAGATCATTAGCTGTGATAGAGAAGGGGAGATCAAAGTGTGGGACGTCGAATCGCACGAAATTGTCAAAGAATGGACTCAGCCTGAGCGCTACCCCGTGGTTGCTATCTCGCCGGATGATCGACTCGTTGCGGTTGGTGGCTGGATCGTGACTCTTTACACCATGGAAGGGAGAGAGGTCAATCCTGCCATTGAGGTCAACGAAGGTGTTGTGTCCATCTGTTTCTCTCCCGATGGGCACAAACTCGCATGTGGCACTCGTCATGACATCTGTGTGTACGTCGTTGAGAGTGGCCAGCTCATTCTTGGTCCGTTGAAAGGCCACGAAGATGGGATTTGTTGTGTGCTGTGGTCACGTGATGGCAGCAGGCTCTTCTCTGCCTCGGAAGACAAGACGATTCGCTGTTGGAATTACTTTACAGGGAAGCAAATCGGACAACCGTGGAAAGGTCACGACGACGAGATACGCTCCCTTTCTCTTTCTCCGGATGGATCAATCCTTGCGAGCGCGTCTCAGGATCAAACTGTTCGCTTCTGGGATGCAATTACCGGTAATCCAGTTGGGCAATATCTGCAACATAATGATATTGTAACCGCCGTTTGTTTCTCTCCCTCCGGTGAATTTGTGGCGTCAGGAACATTTGATGGAGAGACGTATTTGTGGCGAGTACCTTGGTCGAATTTCATTGAGGATCGGGTACGATGCTCGTCAGTTGTGCCTCATCATTCGTACTCATCACTCTCCATTCTCACAGTCACCTCAAACTCTCCTTGGCACGCACTAACCCCCACGTTCCACGCAAGTTCCCCTCATCCATCCACGTCCACTGTACTCCACACATTTCGATCATGGTGTGAGCAGTTACAAGTTGCGACCTTGCACTCGTTTGCTCACGATTCTTCAGTTATTTGCACCACTTCATCTTCCCACAGCTGCCTTGGTACCCAATCCCACCATTCCTCTCCCTATACAGAGCCCACATCAAAACGAAGACGTTTCTTTGCGAACACCGTTCATGTCTGATGAACCGGATATGCAGTCCGTACTTCTGGACCTCTCGCTTGAGCTTGATCAGCGTCAGCGCATATTCGAAACACACCTACGTAAATTGGTGTGATTCAGAATCCTCATTTAACTTCCTCGTCTAATAATTAAGCCATCTCTTCCAGGTTAATCTGGCGACTTCAACAGGGCTTTGTGTTCCTGGTGACCTCATCCCTTCAAGCTCATGTCAAGACGTGCGGAATACTTCATTGACTGGTTTGGAACGCATGCCGGATGCAGATTCGAACACGATGTCAGTATTCTTACTGCGATTGCTGAATTGCCTTTATCCCTCTTTTGTCGGGTGTCTCGTTTTTTTTTGTCGTCGAAGGACACCCCGGCTGGTGCAAGAGATGAGCGTATAACTAATCACCATGATATCTGTCGACAGGCATGCCTCCGAGATCGAACCTTCAACCTCTGTGTTCCGATCCACATTAAATGGGGACCCTAAAAAGACACGCAAAATCGATAAAATCAAACAAAGACTCATCGAAATGTTGCGTGAGTCATTTCATCGTATCTCACACGTGCTCAGGCCTCAACCGCTATGGATGCAGGCGATATCGGCTTCAAGTTGCCCAATGGTCGGCTACCGTGGTCGACCCTCGAAAGAGACCTGCAAAGGAAAGGATACATGATCATCAATTGGCCGCAAGGCGTTCTCTGTGA
>JBBPUO010000320.1:11074-25280 GCA_038094755.1 Caloboletus firmus | reverse complement strand
GTGCGTAGTCACGTGATCGTGAGAAAAGATAAGTAAAAAGAAAAGTACGTGCGTAAAAAGGGCGTCCGTAACAGGAGTTAGTGCTTCATTTCATATACCAATATATTAGGATAAGGATTAGGGGTTATTAGGGAATAATGTATTTAGTGAAAAATGACCAAACATGTGAACAGTTTTTTTAGCCACTGTATACACTGTATACAGTTGGATTTCAGGGAAGATATATTAAGTTCCATAGACTGGAATCAGGTGTGCTGCACAGTATATTGAGTTGAGATAAATAATGGAGATGTTGGGTTATTGAGAAGTAGTGTATCCTGGCTGCATAACCCACATGCCAGTGTCTTGGTCAGGTTCATCTGACCAAATAAACCAATGCACCACAGCACATGGAACATACATCACTGTAGAATTGTGGAGAGTGAAGGAAAAAAAGGCAAGAATATGAACTACATCCATTCCTTGCATGCCTGGAAGCTCAGGGTCTATTACCATGAATAAACAGTTATGTCTGGGAAGAGAACTGTGTTATAATGGGCAGGATCAAATGATTTCTCACTTCATCCAACTAACTCTGCTACTATTGCTAGGGGCATAAAATGTTGAGGTCATGGAGTTGAACACTTTGATTTTGCTGCTGTATTCAGGGCATTCACTAAGAAACACATTGTTGAGATCCCATGGATCATTTAGATATTGCTGAGCTTATCAATAGTTTGGGAGCATTTCTGTTCTAAGCAACATTAGAATGTGAAGATGAATTAAAATTCTAATAAACTCATGGGGAACATGAGTGAGTGCAACACATGCCTCAAACCTAGTTGGTTTGTCAATGGGGATACTCTCATCATTATCCTGTTGTGTTGCAGTGCTGTGGTATTTTTTAACAATTCTATAACTGCATCCAGTACTAACCAATTAATGATGTTCACAGATCCAGTGTGCTCTCCATCTGATCAGCAAAGGAGATCTCCCACAGGACACAAAAGAAAAGGGGACTATTCACATACCCATTTCCCTCAATAAAGTGTCTGGCAAGATCTTCACCATGATAGCAGCATTTTCTGAGCAAAACTAGGGACTTGTAATGAAAGGACTCTCAGGTGCAGCAAAATGTCATACTCCCAATGAACGCAGTACCATTTTGGAAGTTGCACATGAGGCAGTGGGTGAGGTAGTAGTTATTGATGGTACCTCAGAAGAAGCTGAGAATGAATATGCTAATATTTGATTGTAAGTGCTTGTTTCTGCTATTGGAACTATCTAATGTTTTTTTTTTCAGAGTTGGTGTTTCTATTCTCTCCCCTGGTGGTCATTCTGTTCTCCCCCCCTCCTTTTATTTCAGTCTCATCAAATTAGTTATCTCATTGTTCAGTCCATTCATCCATTTTACACCTCTTGTGCTTGTGGAATTTCATATTACTATTATGTTTACTTTGCTTTGTTGCTTTGCTCACCTTTTACTACACTGCTTGTAAACTTTGATGCTTGAGTAATTGACCACATGAATCCTACTTGACTGCTTTAAGTAAAATCAAAGTACCAAAGTAGTGCAAAGTATAATTTAAGTAGTGCTAAAGTAGCACTAAAGTAGAGGGATCTACTTTGAATCACTTGATTTACTTTGACATAAAGTGTGGTAAAGTGTGATGAAAGTGGTGACAAAGTGTTGGAAAGTAGTTGTAACTTTTGCTGATGTATATCCATGCTCAACAACAACTTCCTGAAGATTTGGTAACAGAGCAGCTGTTTCTTGGTGACACTAGTACAACAAATGAGCAGCAGAACACAAAACTTACACTAACACTTAAGCTACAAATTATCATCTAGAATGTGTGGTTTCATTTGCATGACACTGCCAATTCAGTGTCATTGAGACTAATTGTTAGTAGTAAAAATGTCGAAACCAGTGTCAATTCATGACACTGGTTTCCAGTAATTGTTAATGATTTTGATCTACATTGGTGCTGCTTAACAATCCATCAGAAAATGATATTAGTTACTTTTTCTTCCTTCAGTGCTAGTCTATGAGGCAAGATCCACGGCTGAATACAGTCGCGACTCGGAGGTGAGACGGGATTCATACTTTTATCCTCGCACGAGTCACTGAAATATTTGAAAGCAAGTCGGATAACAACTACAGTTGGTAAGAACAGGAAAGAGTAAAGTAAAGGAGGGAACAACTTCAGAGAACTGGTTAGTGGTTCTGACCGGTCCTGGCTGGTCCTGACTGTTGGCTACTGTCGGCTAACACTAACCGATTTCCTGAAGAAGGGTAGAGAACTAGGCACCAAGATGTATATACAAGACACGTTGATCAAATGGTACATTCACTAAATTTTTCATCGTCTTGTTCAATGCGAGTGCCGCACGGGTATAATCCAAACGGCCAGACGCGTCCTTCATGTTGTCATAAAACATGGACGTAATCTTCGTCGTCTCACCATCATCCACTGCCCACATCGTCCCAATCACAGATCGAAACCCAGCAAACTGCATCGCCGACGCCAGATGGATCACCTCGTCCGGACTCTCTTCGTCTCCAACAGTCGCATGGCAGGCAGAGAGGTAAGCAAACTCGGCACTCTCTAAATTGCATTGGATGATTCGCTGGATAGTGAAGTGTCCATCGTGGAGAGCAAACGCAGACTTGAACGGGTCTTTGCGGTTCAGGAGACCATGACATGCAAAGTGCACCCAGTCGTTCTTGTCAAGTTCATCCGTGACCCGCTCAATGCAGGATTCTGCACCCTCGATACGCGTGAATGTCGCCAGGTCATGGACGCGCTGACCAATGTTGGCCAGTTCGGCGTCGACGGGAGCGAGCTCAATCTCGCCTTCGGCTTTCGCTTGACTTATACCGACGATGCATATTGCTTCTGCTCCAGAAGGCGATAGATCGTGGTGTCTGGCAGGAACGAGGGCAGTAAGGGTGGGGGTGTAAGACGAGACGTAGATGTCGGTGAGATTTTTTTGGCCTGCCCTGTATGGACCAGCGGCGTGCAGGGGTAGAAGAGAGAACTCGGCAGTGGGGCAGCACCAGATGCGTGATCGAGATGGATGTATTGTTTGAAGGAAGTCAAAAAATGGGGGAAACAACTTCATCCCATAATTTGCGCAGGATGATGGCGAGACCTTTTGTCGGGTTCGTTGACTTCGCATCCACAGTCAAGGCACCGAGCTTCGACGACAGTTCTCGGACACCCTTCTTTGTGATCGACAATTGAATGTGAACAGGATCCTGGTCGACTAATACAACGAGAGCATCACAGGCACGCTTGCTTGCATTTACAATGATGATAGGACCCTCGCGGGCTGCCTGTTGGAGATCGGGAAAGAGAGGGGGGAGGAGGAAACATGAGAGACCAGGTAACTTGCGAACATTGGTCACCACTCTTTCCAGTTCAACGTTCAGACTGCACACCCCATCATGCTGATCTGTGCCAGGTGAATTGAGGGCATCGCGAATGTGCAAAGTCAACTGCCTAAACTCGTCTGCCAGTATCCTTCCTGCTGGGCCAGATGCAATGACATTGTCGAGTGGGGAACGGAGGCGAGTGAGCTGACTCCAAAAGACACCCCGTCCTTGTTCTAGAAGTTCGACTGCATTGGTAGGAGAGTGGTTACGAAGACAGGCTGAGAATGCATCCACTGCAAGTGATGATGTGCGGCTCTTGAAGACAGCGAGGTGCTGAGGTAAGGATGGCAGAGTAGCAAGGTGATGAATTAGTAATCGAAGGGATGTTTCGTATGCTAGAAGTGTCGTGGGATGCTGGAAATCTTCAGCTGCACGGATCCATGCTCTTGTGGCGGACAAATCAGCGGGAGATACCATTTGGGGCAGATGTACCAGCTGAGCATAGAGACCGAATAGCTCTTCTTTGTCCACCAACTGACTTGATTGTGTGAACCGAGCACGGAGGCAGCTTGCAAGATTCTCCAGAGACCTTGACTGATCCGGATGCCCCAGTGGGCACAGTGCCAGTGCGGCTCGGGTGAGGACAATGGCCTCGTCGAGGTCCTCCATTGCCCCGAGCTGGTTTTACCGAGTGGAGAGAGCGATTGCAAGGTTGTTCAAGGATATTGACCGACCTGGGTGTCCCGGTGGCTGAAGTGCCAGTGTAGCTTGGCCGAGGACAATGGCCTCATTGAGGTCCTCCATTCCTCCGAGCTGGTTGTACCGAGTGAAGAGACAAATTGCGAGGTTGTTCAAGGACGATGGCCGATCTGGGTGCCCTGGTGGGCGAAGTTCCAGTGCTTCTCGATCGAGGACAATTCCTTCCTCGATGTCCTCCATCACCCCGAGCTGGTCGTAACGATCACGGAGATGAGTCGAAAGTAAAATCAAGGAGGTAGATCGCTCGAGGTGGCCAGGGGGACAAAGCTCCAGTGCTTCGCAATCGAGCACAATCGCGTCGTTGATGTAGCTGGTCCCGTCTCCTTGCTTAAACCTGGCGACAAGGGATTTCGCCCGTGAATGCAACTCTTCAACTGGTAGGCACATCATTCCATTGTTCTCCGCGACGACAGAAAGACACAAGTACCTTCTAAGTTCATTAGAGCCGATAGAATACAACTGAGCTTGGTGGTTCGGAAAAACGACGGATATTGTGCGAGCAGGCCGGGACCAGAAAGGCAACAATGCACAGGTTCGACTATACCCAAATACTGCAATGCACTTTATATGGGGCGTATGCAGGAAAACGTGAAATCCACCTGCCGGAAGGCCGCCTGTGAATTACTCGCTCTCCCTGTTCAAAACTTCTTCACCCTCTCACCCTCGTTCATCCCATTCGGTTGCAGCGCACCTAACACCGTGGGACGTAAGAAAAGTAGGATGGAATGTCCCCATGAGATTCTCAGCCTTCATCTTGCGCAAGAAATATATGGTCATGATCGTCGTCCTCAGCGACAAAATCCCGGATGTTGGCGTCGACCGCCAAAACACCCCCAGGCAGTCAGTTGTCAGTTGGTGATACCGGACGAGCGCACGACCCAGTTCCTACTGAGGTAATGAGGGGCCGTGAGGGACGACACAGGCGTCCTCGTGTACCATATAATGGATATCTGCGTCTGAAAATTTCGAGGTTGCCTCTGCATCTGTACCTTGAAGGATACTAAGTCCGCCACGATGGATGACAGAGCATTCATGTGGCGAGAACATGTTCGACAAAAATGCTTTCTTCCGGGTGGTCGTAAGAGACAGGCTTGTTGACCCATTCGCTCGGCCATATCCAAGGGGTGACGTACATATGGTATCCCCATTCTGTTGCAACGTCGGACAAATTTCAGGGAAAAATGCGGCATGGCGTGCTCAAGCAAAGGCATGGCGGAAAAGTGGTGGGGGTGCGCACAATGGCAATAGTGAATGTCCTGGGACAGTCTGACAATCGAGGAGTATACACGTTCCCCTGGAGGGTCATTGAAGTGTGTCAGAGAAATGGGAGGACAATGTCAGATATGAAACTACGTGCCATTGCTCGCATCTGTGTGCTAGGGATGTAATTTTGTCTGCCATGTAATTGATGATAACCTGTGGCCAGGGTGACTCCGAAACCATTGATACGTCGCACTGGGACGACGCATGAAAGACACTAGTAAGTCGACGAGGGACCGGCGACGTTGTGACACCACCTCGGCAAATGTTGGTAGAGGTGAACGCGATGGTATTACTGACATACTGTCATAGTTGATGAAAAGCAATGCCGCGCACTGAGATCGGGTTCGGAACAAAAGGGAAAAGGCGTTGGACGACTGGCACTGGACTGACTCGGAGGTCCTGGATTCGTATGCCCCACTTGGTCCCGCAGGTGCTTTTACTGCACGGGATTGGCCCTTCTGCGTTGAAGTTCGGGAAGGAAGATGAAGCTAGAGTCCGAGACATAGGGCTGCTACCAGAGACTTGTCGTGTAACTCAGTGGAGGCAGGTCCGCTCGAGTGAAGGCAAGTTTGACAGACCCTGTGACACTTAGAGCGTCCGAGTTCACGTTAGGGTTCGAGCGGGACGTCGAACTTGAAGCACCAGTCGTGAGATTCGGCGGAACCGGCGACAAAGATCTCAGGGTAAAAGCGGCTTGCAAAGACGTTATCCCCGCACCATTACATGTCCTTATCATTCACCAGCTCGACGCCACTCCCCAGTGTAGAATCCATTCCATTTTCTATAGCTGGTTGCTCGGAACACAGTGGGCACTATGTAGCCGAAAACATCTTGGTCGACCGACCGCAAGACCAATCGAGTCGATGGAGTGGTGCGCAACAACCGCCGAGTATGAGACAGTGGATAATGCTCCGTCTGGAAACATTGTGTATCATCAGTTGAGTGTTCGTTCATGTCGCAGGCACACCCTTTGTTTTATGGGGTGATCGCTGTGGCGGTATTGAGGATGACATTCGCTGACACTTGACTCTGGGCTTCAGAAAGCATCACGTTTGGCAAGGTGCGCCATGGCGATCATGTTATATGGCAACCGGATTGCGCTTACTCAAGTGCATGTGTCCTTCTCCATTTCTGCAGTTTCACAGAAGTACGTCGATATCCGTGTCAGTACCTGTTGGACCTCCCCCTGAACGATCCATTCGCGTTTCCCCCCCAGAACATCCTTGCAACATGAAAGAGTTCAAACTCTACGTTGGTCTCACTCCAGAGCACATGATTCAAGTCCTACACGCGGGTCTTCGGGACGATGTTGTCCCAGAGACGTTTTCAGTCACACATGTGAACAGGGGTGGTGTGCCGTTTCCTACACGGTTCATCAAGATCGTGCCGCTCTCGTAAGTGGGAACGTGATGTTTTCTTCGACATCTCGACTGGAATTCCTCATGGGCATGGGTACAGGGCACACGGACAGAGCTTTCACATTTCTATCTGGTACGTCTCTGTTGCGGGTATTACGGAGCCCTCGTATGTAGAACGTATACGAGTGCGTTATGACGAGGTGGGTTCCTGCTCCTGTGCCCCACGTTTTCGTGTCTCGCAATGTGCGGCTCTTGGACACTGTTCTGATGGACGCGTATGATCACACATTTGGGACGTGCAGCATCGCGAAACGGTTATCCTTCGACAACTTCTCAAGCATCTCCGCGAACGACGGCTCTTGACTCCCTTCCACTCCATTCTTTCCCGTTCTCAGATCCAATTCGAGCATCCTATCGTGACGTCTTTGCACACCACTCTTGTTCTCCAAGGAAACTGGGACGATGCCGAGGCACTTCTCACGCAAGCTTCGAACTCTGGTCTCTTCCAATCCTATCTCCAATCATGTCAACCACACGCCCAATGGCGGCGTCTGCACGGTGTCGACGCCGATGGTGACGCACCCTCCAAACGCGGTGGACACGCCATGTGTATCGATTCCGACAATGGGCATATCTACCTTTTTGGTGGCTGGGACGGGTATAAATCGCTCGATGATTTCTGGGTGTATGATATCCACACCGAACGGTGGGGTGTCATCAGTCACAATGCCGCGCTCGAAAAGAACGGACCGATCGCGCGGAGTTGTCACAAGATGGTATTTGATACGAAGTCGGGGTGTATTTATCTGCTGGGGAGGTTGGGAGATGGGGATGTGACGCCGGTGAGGCCCGAGGACGAGGAGGCGTTGAGACGGGCTGGGGAACGAGTTGGGCCGAGGGCGCCGACATCGTATTGTTCCGAGTTTTACAGGTATCACACCAGGGGATTGGATGCGGGAAAGTGGGATTTATTGTCGTTCGACACTGCGGTGAGTGTCCTGCACTAGGCTGCGACCGTGAACACTCACGATAGCGATGATCGCCATGACCAGATTTCAGGGGGTCCACCGCTGATATTCGATCACCAGATGGTGATGGATTGCGATGCGCAGGTGTTGTACGTCTCTGGAGGTCGTGTTGTCGATGGCGATTGGGACTCCCCAAAATATTCGGGGTTGTATAGTTACAGCGTTCGGACGAGCAAATGGAAGTTACTCCAGTGAGTCCTAATACGTCAAATCGGTCAATCCCAACGCCCATCTCATCCTTCCCATTTCCATTCCCCAGGCCAGTCCAATCCCCGTCCTCTCCAACTCCCCAACCAGCCCTCCTACCCCGCTTCGGACACTCGATGGTACTCGACCCAGTCACACACACGCTCTTCATTTTTGCAGGTCAACGTGACGACAGATACCTGTCGGACATGTATGCGTACGATATCGCGAGTAACACCGTGACAGAACTCTTTAGCAACTTCAGTGCGAGCGGTGGGCCGGATGCGTGTTTCACGCAGAGGGCAGTGGTGGATCCGAAGTTGAGGGAGGTGTATGTGTACGTTGGATTCTTTTTCCTTGTGCTTCTTTGCGCGATTTGTCTTCGTCCTTGTCGAATGCGCGTGCTGTGGAGTAATGAGTGCTGACCCGTTTGTGTAGGTTTTGCGGATTGATGCGGGCACAACAGTCTTCTGCGCTCACCGTGCTCCGTTCAGATGCGCCGAACTGGGTATACCAATACACGCATTCTTCTCAACCGGGAAAATGGACGCAAATTCTACCCGAGATGTTTTCCGAGACGCTCAACAATGGTGGTGAACATGGACACGGCGTCGAACGTTGCAAGGGCAGGGTGGGAGGGGGCGAGGTGGGACAGAGCGAGCCATTGGTGCCTCTACCTAGGTATGCACATCAGGTAGTGTATGATGAGCGGACGAAGAAGGTGTATATGCACGGCGGGAATGCAGGTGAGGGAAGGGGCCACGACGGTGAGGAGGCGAGAGAAGAGGGTGGGTCGGGTGTAAGTGCTAGCAGGGAGGCAGAGGGCGGCGGTGGGAATGAGACTGCCAACGGGACCGGAAATTCTGTGGAGAGGGGGGAGGTGGAGGGACCGAAGCTGGGGTTGAGGGAGACGAGGCTGGACGATTTCTGGGTGATGAATCTCGTGAGGTGAGTACTTGACCTTGGCGGAGCTCGATCAAGGGATAGGTTTCCAATATGGATGTGCAGGGCTGCCCCGGAAGGGGTCATTCGACAGGCCAAATATCTCATCCGGAGACAGCGGTAAATATTCTCCTGCAGTCCGAAGGGGATTTTACTCACGCGTTCGATGTCGGCGTAGGTTTCGCGAAATGTGCGAAGAGCAGCCTGCGGTGAAGGCGTTACGTTACCTGCAAACAGAGGTCTCTGACGTCGTCGATCATACGAGCCCAGAAGAGACTGGCGTGTTTCGATCTCTTCTCGCGCATCTGTTATCTCCTAGTGCGTTGATATCTGTTGGGGACCCGTCCGTATCAACACGGGACGCTGTGGAGCGGGAGGAACCCCCAAAGAAGCGTTCACGGCCGGATACGCCAGACGAAGTGTGGACGAATGTAATTGACGGGGACGACGACGATACACAACATCCCTCACATACCCCTACCGAGTCTATTCCCCGTTCTTTGACACCCGCAAAACGGAGTCGGGCTGTGTTGCAAATGGACGAAGATCCCGAGGAGACGAAATTGCGTGAGGAGGGCAGAAAGCCAGTATCTGCAGAACGGTTCAGTCAGCGGACGGAGATGTTTGAGAGTTTGTTGGCATTTGTAGGGGAGGAGGTCAAGCAGCCCAAGGGGTCCTTGTTGGATTTAGTCGATGCGGAGGATGGGTTGTAGGTTTGGACAAGAGACACCCAGGACATGGCATTCCTAAGAATACAAGATGGTGTATGATTCAGTAGCGTGATGGGCATCATTGCATAGAGACCGAACAAATATGTAGGGAATCCATTCCCGGAATCCTTGAATGTTACTGGCACCCATTCGATGACCTCGAAATCACCTTCACAAGATGGTCGGCCGGCACGTCGCTGCAATGATGACTATTCTTTTGTGTGGTCGTACATGTAAAAGTACGAGTCCGATGGGTCTACTCGTCGAGGTTGATGGCACGCCCAAACTTGGCATACAGCACGACCTTGAGCTCTTTCATCCCCCTTTCGCATTCCTCTGCCGTAGCGGATAAAGCGGAGAACTGGGACGTGATGTCGGCTTGATCCTTTTCGAGTCGTTTTAGGGCCCGGTGTTGGGGTAGATGGTGGAAGGATTCGCCGATTTTGTATCTGGATGCGAGATGGGTGACGCAGATAGATGTGAGCGGAGAACATACAGTACGATCTGGTCTTCGTCTGTGAGCTCGAGCTCAGTCGCGAGATCATCGAGGGCCTCTTTTTCCTGCTGATGATGGGTGAGTCGATGTGCAAGGATGGCCCCGAGAGTCGACCACACCTTGAGCGCCTCCAGTTTGTCCTCGATCCCTCGTAGACGCGTATTCAGTTTCGAGAACGTGTTGATACGCTGTTGGTCCTCTGTCAAGCATAGGCTGATGGTCGATCGCTGAGACGACAAGTCAAAGAGGTCGGGACGTACCCCAGGTAACTTCGGCAGCATCGTCGCTCTCCTCTTCCTCTGCCAACTAGATTTTCGCGACTAAGTCGTCTCGAATACGACATGAGATCACTGTACCAACCATACGAAGGTTGTTCATTTCTCTCGTCGTTGTTGTTTGAACTGGCGTATGATTCCACGGTTAAGGCGGCCACCCGGTAGTGGATATTTCCGGCCAGAAAGACACACGCAGCAGACCTCGGCATCAGTCGCCAACGAGCCAAACAGTCGTGGACGCTTTCTCCTTTCGCCCTCGTTTCATTTTACCTGCGACAGCAGAGACTTGAAAGGACGTCACTTGGACTGACAGTCGACTTTTAGGGTATACGCAACGCGGTGCACGGTACGGACGGTACAGACTACTTCTCACGATGGAGAAAATACAGGACATTGTCTCGTTGCTAGAACACGCCCTTCCCGCTCCAGAACTTTTATGGGGCTGGTGGAACGAAAACACGCGCTCTCCGTTCGAAGCAGTCAAGACGGGCTTATTCTTATACGTGCTGGTGACGCAGACCGTCCGGATCTTCCGACACTTGCGTGCGCGAGGACTCAGGCGGAGCGTGGCAGATGGATATGTGTGGACTTCAAAGGTAACCCACACGCTCTGACCATTTTCTCTTTACGGCATGATTGACAAACATTTCATTCACCCTATTCCAGAAAGCATTACTTCTAGCTATGAAGCTCCCCGCGGCACAGAAGAAACTTCAAGAGGAACTGGACAAAGTCAAAGTCGATATCGAAGACAAGCTCGTCCGCGGCGGGGGAGAGATCACACGACACCTCACCCTCCCTGCGCACGGCAAGTCCGCTGAATGGATCCTTGAGGAAATGGCCAGGATGGACAAGGAGCTTGGTACTCATACGGATTGGAGACAAGGAAAGATCTCTGGTGCCGTTTACCGTACGTAATCCCCTTGTGTGCTTTCTTTCGGCGCCTTGTTGTTCGTTGCGTGCGGGTGACTCATTAGGAGAGGGTAGATGGGGGAGAGGATCTCTCCAAGGTACTCGTCGCTGCGTTTGAGCGCTACGCCGTCTCCAACCCGCTCCATCCCGACGTCTTTCCGTCGGTTCGGAAGATGGAGGCGGAAATCGTGGCGATGTGTCTGAGAATGTACAATAATCCCGATGGCGCTGGAACAATGACGTCCGGTGGTACCGAGTCGATCGTCATGGCCATCAAGACCTACAGGGATTGGGCAAGGGACGCCAAGGGCATCACAGAACCGGAGATGTGGGTGTTTGCTCTGTGTGTGTCTTTGATGACCAGTAAGGGCTAAAATCGTCATGCAGGATCGTCCCGGTGACTGCGCATGCTGCATTTGACAAAGGTGCAGCATATATGGGCATTAAGGTCCATGAGATTCCTGTCGACCCCGTGACGCGTCAGGTGAACTTGAGGCGCGTGCGCAGAGCCATGTTCGTACTTTGGTTTGCTTTCCTATTCTTTCCCTGATATCGCGGTTCCTGGCTTTCCATCAGAAACGGCAATACTATCATGGTGGGTTCATCTTGCCTGCACGAGATATGGCTTCTCATATCACACGTCTGTCCTCTTTTAGCTTGTAGGCTCTGCGGTCAACTTCCCAGACGGCAATCAGGATGATATCGTTGCGCTTGGTGCACTCGCCGCGAAATACAACATTGGTCTTCACGTTGACTGTTGTCTCGGTTCTTTCATCGTTCCCTTCCTCGAGCAAGCTGGTCTCGCAGATGGCGAAAACGGTCGTTACAGATTGACACCATTCGATTTCCGCGTCCGTGGGGTGACAAGCATTAGTTGTGATACCCACAAGGTTCGTCTACTACTTTTCATTGGTTCTTTCCACTTGTGCGTGTGCATGCGAGGGGGATACTGAAAGGATGTTTGTTTGGTATTCGTATGACAGTATGGATTTGCACCCAAAGTGAGTCGGACTTCCTTGGGGGGTGGTTAATTTTGAGCTCATTTGTGTGACGTGCAGGGATCTTCCGTAATTATGTACCGTGATGCTACGCTCCGAAGATACCAATACTACGTTACTCCACACTGGACAGGTCCGTTTTTCGGGCTTCTCTTCTATGCACGTGGCTTACTGAATCTATTCCATGATGGAACAGGTGGTGTGTACGGGAGTCCGAGCTTGTCTGGGTCAAGGTAGGATGCGTTCTTGATGGATGGTGTCATGTGATACCCGAGAATTGATACGCGTCTTCTTCTCTGTAGACCGGGTGCCTTGATTGCTGGAACATGGGCTGCAATGCAATACATGGGATCCGAGTGCGTTCCTCGCTTCCTCTCATCTACTCCAGATCTGACCCTCTTCTTCCCTCCTTCCCTTTCCTGCTCTTACAGCGGCTACCTCCAATCATGCCGTGATATTATCACCTGCGCCCGACGCATTGCCAACACCGTCACTGCCACCATTCCCGAACTCTACGTCCTTGGTTCCCCTCCAGCCTCAGTTGTCGCTTTCGGATCGAAAGACAAGTCGGTGAATATATACGAAGTCGGGGATAGGATGTCCAGGAGAGGATGGCATTTGAATGCGTTGAGCGGGCCTGCTGCGGTACATATCGCGTGTACGGTATGTTGCGTTTCACATGTCTTTTCTCCGCTCCAATTCCAATTCCACTTTTTTTTTTCCCTTTACCCTTGGGTCTCGTTATGTTGATGATTGATTCTTGGCGGGGTAGCGTTTGACGTTGCAAGTCGTGGAGACGTTCGTTTCCGATCTCAAGGCATCTGTGGCAGAGGCAAAGCAGACTCCAATGGGCAATGGAACGATGGTAGCGTTGTACGGTACGTGTTGATACTCTACTTGCTTGGTCACCCCCATACGACGCACTCTATGTTCCTGATGCCGAGTTCGACTCTACCTTCTGTGGTCCCATTCTGGATGCAATGCGTTGTACTCCGTGTTGGGTGTCGTGCTCGTAACAGGGATGGCTTTCTTTCTTTCTTTTTTAGTCCACGCATAACCACTGACTTTGGTCATCGTTCATTGCTCGTTGCACAGGTCTTGGAAGCTCGAGTGCGGTCGGACCGACGATCGTCGAGGAGGTGGCGAGCATCTTTTTGGATACACTGTATAAGGCATGAAAAAAAAAGTCGGATGTTTCAGCGCGCCATAGTAGCACGGTGGTATACGCAGGTTGTTTAATTATTGGACTCTCTTTGTTAAATCTCCGTGTTTTTTTTTTCTCTCTTCTTTCTCGCCTTCGCGTGCAAAGCAGATCCACACATGGTACGTTATTTGGTACGTGCCTTGCTTGGTGCTTGGTTCTTGGTTCTCGGCTCTAGCATCGTCGTGGTCGGTATTGAAAGGCTGGAGAGGGACGTCCACGTTCAAATCCGCATGTTGAGTGTTGTGTGTTGTGTGTTGTGTGGACGGGGGATCCAACTGCCAGTCCGCCATGGTTTCAACGACGCCGAACTTGGAACAACGCTTCGATCACACAGAGTTTTGTAGGCACATTGTAGTATAACCCACAAAGCCCCAAGTCTGATTTTACATCGTCCGAACTAACTTAACCCCCCGCCCCTCGCTCAGTCTCAGAGAGCCTGTTTCGAAGATGCGTCCTTGTCCTTCCGTCTCCGATGGCCCAGGCCTGCGAGCCCATGAAGTACCGGACTGATCCGCACGGTTATACAGTATGATATCCTATCTCAAAGTTCATGACATGCGTACAGAACGAGGAAATGGTAAAAGCTAGTACACGCTATATAACGGTGTCTGTCCAGCTCCTTCCACAGGTATAAGAGGACGGATCGACAGGAACAGTGGCGTGTTCCATGAAGACGGCGGGAACACAACACGTCAGAGGCAGTGGGCCGGTGGTTAT
>JBBPUO010000319.1:0-25298 GCA_038094755.1 Caloboletus firmus | reverse complement strand
CTCAAAGAAACAATATTATCTCTCTCTCCTCTCTTGGTCTTTCCTCTAGGAAAATTTCTTCCAAAACTGGCCTAGGGAAGTCTACTATATGCCAGGTTCTTCAGAAACTCCAGCCAGAGAAGACTAGACTTTATGGTGACCATTCTTCAAAGCTTACTTCTACCAACAAGAGTGTTATGACTTCTTTTTCTCTACACTTTTACCTTTTCTTTTCCTTAACTTAGTTTTCTTGCCTCATTCTATGGAGCCACATGTTTAAATGCTCCCATGCTCCCTTTATTTTCCACATGTACTTCTATTTCCCCAGATTGTTCCTGAATCTTCTCCAATCTGATTTTTCTTTTACCCTGTATTCCAGGGCTTCCTGTTTCAAACCCTGTATCCTGGGGCTTCCTTTCCATTCCATATCCTTTTCCCCAGGATCTCCTGATGCGCTCCATATCCTGGACCCCAGGGCTTTCTTTTCCCACATCAGTCTTCTTAACTTCTCCCATACCCTCTGCCCTTCCAGTGACTAAGTATTCTTTCCATTTCCATTCTATTCCACTGCTTAGTCATTTCTCTGTGATTCATGTATATAAACCTGTCTGTAGACTACCATGTTTCTCATGTTAGATCTACTCAATCTAGCCTCCATTTGTTCCCTCTGTGAGTCTCCATTCCACTCTTATAGTAAATGCTGCCCTTGTCCCATGGGTCAATTATACTTCTGGCCATTTCTTGTCGAACTCTCATTTGAGCCCATGACCCTATATTACAGGGTAACCTTTGACCCTTGCCAACAATACACTCAACAAGTCCCCATCACCATTGGCACTTTGACCCTAGGAATTAGAGTAACCCTGCTTTGAGTCTATGCTTGCCTCTATCTGGGTCAAGTGTAACAAAGAGGGCTATTGTTCAGCAAATCATTACTGGCAAGGCCAAGAATGCTATTTATGCTTCTCAATATATCAATTCCATCATTGATGCTTCTATTTGCCCTCAGACTGTGAGAAATACTTTCAAGGAAGCTTTATTAAAGGCTGTGGTAAAGAAGAAAAAGCCCCTACTATCCAGTGGTCACAAGAAAAGAAGGTTAGCCTTTGCTCTCAAGTACCAGTATTGAACTGTGGAGGACTGGAAGAGAGTTATATGGTCAGATAAGACCAAGATCAATAGGATTGGGTCAGATGGGCAAGAGTATGTGTGGAAAAAGAAGGGACAAGGGCTGATTGCTAGGGAGGTCAAAGGTACAGTTAAGTTTAGAGGAGGTTCACTGATGGTATGGGGCTGCATAGGGTGGAATGGAGTAGGGGTTTTGAGTGAGGTGGAGGGGAGAATGGATGCTGAACAGTATGTGGCCATTTTAGAGCAGGGATTACTGCAAAGCATGGAGAAATCTGGAATTCCAGAAGATGACATTATCTTTCAACAAGATAATGACCCTAAGCATACCTCTAGAGAGCCCAAAGGTGATTTGAAGAGCAGGGAATCAAGCTTCTGGACTGGCCTGCACAGTCTCCAGATCTTAACCCCATTGAACATACTTGGAATCATCTCAAGAGATATCTCTCAGCTTATGAGAGTGCTCCTATAGGAGTTCATCAATTGTGGGAAAGGGTAGTAGAAGAGTGGGGCAAGATTGATGAGGAGCAGTGTCAGAAATGGATAGAAAGCATGCCTAGAAGGATTGAAGCAGTTATCAAGGCCAAAGGAGTGTTATAATTTCTTTTTCCTTGCCTTACTTTTCTTTTCTTTGACTTAGTTCCTTTACTTTGTGGAGTCATGTGTTCAAACACTCCCATGCTCCAGTTATTTTCCATATATACTTCTATTTTCCCAGATCATTCCAGGATCTTCCCCAATCTGATCTCCCCTCTACCCTAGAGCTTTGTTCCATGCCCTGTACCCTAGAGCTTTTTTTCTTCTGAACTCTTTATCCCAGGATCTCCTGATGCATTCCATACCCTGTACCCCAGGGCTTCCTTTTCCCTGCATCAGTTTTCTTAACTTCTCCCACACCCTGCACCCTTCCAGTGACTAAGTGTTCTTTCCATTTCCATTCTATTCCACTGCTTAGTCATTTCTCTTTTATCCTTATATATAAACTCATTAGTAGACTACCATGTTCCTCACATTAGATCTACTCAATCTAGCCTCCATTTGTCCCCTCTGCAAGTCTCCGCTCTACTCTTCTAAGTGAGCACTGTCCTTGTCCCCATGGGTCAAATATATCTCTGGCCATTCTTAGTTGAATTCTCATTTGAACCTTTAACCCTATTCTATAGGGTAACCTTTGACCCTCACTGATAATACACTCGACAAGCCACCAGTGACCATTAGCACTTCAACTCTACAGTTTAGGGTAACCCTTGTCTAGCTTTTGAGTCTATGCTTATCTCTATGCAGGCCAAGTGTAACAAGGAGCTCATACCAAGTACTAGATACACAGCTTTATATAAAATCAAAAAACTGTTTGCATGAGTTACTATTTTGAAATGGCTGCCATTTTCTCAAATCCTATTTAAATCTCTTGACCCTTGTGCCTATAGAAAGCTAGGAGTAGGTACTTGATTTCATACACTCATAGTTTAGGGCAGGAATTAGGGATTATTGGGGGTTATTGTATTTAGTGAAAAATGACCAAATATATGGATGGTTTTTTGAGCCACTGTACTATGTAGCATATGTAGTCCCAGTATACTCTATAGTCTTCCCCCCTTAATAGAGTGCTTTATATTGAATATATAAGTACTGTATGTAGGTCAGTACTAATCCTAGGTAGCTCTAAATGTAATGGGTACTCATCTCAGTGGTTAGGAATAGTGAGTGCTTATCTAATGTGGTGGCTGTATGACTGCTCACTGTTTGCTAAACTCCAACACTTTATGGTTACCCTAAATGTCACTCTGGACTACCATAGTGAATTGTAGTACCATTTTGTCATTGGCAACTAGTATCACAGTAAACAATGTAGCTATTATGCTTGGCCTGGGTAAGGTCAGGTATAGACTTGAATAATCTACATAGGGTTAAAGGTTCAAGCAATAGCTCAACAATGGCAAGGTTAATGAGCTCAGGGATTGAAGGCTTGAGTGGGAACTCGACTGTCAAGGACAGGTGTTCCATAGAAGTGGCCTTATGTAGGTGGCAGCATTCACTTAAGAGTAGAATGAAGACTTGCAGGAATTGGGTTAGATCTGAAAGATATTGAGTAGGTCTAACTTGAGGGACAAGTGTGCTACTCAAGGGGTTTATATAGAGAAAGAAAAGAGGGGTTGACTGAGCTATGGAATGTTAAAGAATAAAATCAAAGGCTTTTTCAATAAATATTTGTGAAATGTAATAGAAGGTAAAAGAATAACATATATGGTACACATGTGTCAGGAGATAAATAGGAGAATAGGAGAATAAGATGGGTTGTAGGAGTATTTGATTGTATGACCATGTAGATAACTAGAAAATGGTATAGGTAGTAGTATAAGTGGAGAAAGAAAAGAGAAAAAGATAAGTCATAACAGTAGCACTCTATTGCATGCTACTACAATAGACTTGGAATAACAAATGGGTATACAGTAAATCTAGTACTCCTCCATCTCCTTATTGTTTCTCTCAGCCTCCTCAGGCTGCCCACCTATCTCAATGTCCAAGCCCTCAATATCTTTCTTTGTTGTGTTATATTCCTCTGTATTCTCATCTTTGACCTCAATGTTCATCAGTAAACTTATACCTGTTATGATTTCTACCCCTTTTCCATCTATATCTCTTTCTCACTTACATCTTTACTTTCTCTTTATCTACCAGTGTCTCTTTGTGAGAATGCACAATCAAACACTCCTGTATCCCATTTATTTTTCCTCTTTGTCATGTGTCTCCACATCATACTTTTATCATGTTCTCTTATGTTCCATTGCCTTTCTTCTTTGACAACCAGGTCTTTACTTACCATATCCATAACCTGGTCTGTGCTCATTCCAACCCATATATAAAACCCATCATGTAGTCTATCATTTCTCATGCTAGATCTACTTGACACCTGAAACAATCTTTTTCTTTATTTATGATATCATTCATAGTTACTCATTATCTTATCTTATCTTTCTTGATGTTATCTTATCAGAATGTTCTTGTATCTTCCATGAAGTTCTATGTATTAGTAAGCCTGGTCTGTGCACCCTTAACTACAGTATATATAAACCTGTCATGTCCATAGTAGAGTTTCTCATGCTTGGTATTGCTTTTCTACATTGTGAATATTAGCCACTTTGGTTAACTTGCAGTGTTGTAAGCTTGAGTCATTTCATAATACCAAGTATATCTATCATTGTCACTGAGCACTTTGCTCCTTGATGCTCTTCCTCCTCTTCTTCTCATTCTTTTTAATATCTTTGATAGTGCCTGCACACTTTACATGGTGCTGTACCCTTTACCCTATCACTATTTGCTACCAGTATCAACACCTGGTCCTTCACTCACATGCTCGTTATCTACACTTGGGACACATACAGTATACTCTAGCTAGTGCCCTCATACATAATCCCACCTTCTTATTACTTTCCAAATGATTTTTCACAATTGCCAAGTACCATATCCACTATAAACTACAGCCATCTTCATATGGTTCCCCCTCCTACTAGTCCAAGTCTGGACTATCGAGTCTAAGCATAGACTATAACTATGCCAGGTCATAGTCAACTATAAACACTTTGGTAGAGTACCATGCCCATGCTTGTCTATATGGTTGTCCACTATACAAATAAGGATAAAGTTGCTACTGGGCATAGTACACAAGTCCTGCTTCTCAGGTGGTTGTTGATCTGAGTATATTTGCATGTCGATATAAGTACATGCTGTTACTAGCCCTTGGCGAGAGACTAGTCAACTAAACCAGTTGTAAAATTTATTGTGAGTGACAAGGGCTTTTATCTCACCTTAGCCCTGTGCTCAATTTCCTGCCCAACTTCTATTTGCTGCATGTGAGTAACTAGTTGTGAAAGAAGAAGACCAAGACTCCCACTATCCATTACACTCAGACTTGAGCATTAAGTGGTCACTTATAGTGAGGACTCTCTGTACTTGGTCAGCATGCTTTTATGTTGAACCCACCATACCCCCCTCACCCCTATTCTACCAGATCTGGATCCATCATCCAATTCACATTGTGGGCTGACACAGCCATGGTACTCTTCTCTGTCAAACCAATTGCTGTTGATCACCCCTCCACCAGAACCACTCCAGTGGCTCAACTGACTACATCATACCTGGCAGAATCTCTTCCTGTGTGAAGAGCCCCAGAGTACCCAATTCCATTTTCCTGCTTTTCAGAGGAGAGTGCCACCTCTTCCACTATTCACCCTAACCCATGTGAATATGT
Source organism: Caloboletus firmus (assembly GCA_038094755.1). Taxonomy (NCBI): domain Eukaryota; kingdom Fungi; phylum Basidiomycota; class Agaricomycetes; order Boletales; family Boletaceae; genus Caloboletus; species Caloboletus firmus. The sequence goes on along the minus strand of JBBPUO010000319.1, from coordinate 19,942 downwards.
ATCCAACCCTCAATTCCAGCATTCTACAACTGCACCATTGCTGGGATTTCTCCTTATGCAATCCTTTACTGAACAGTACACTGCTTGGGTTGAGCAGTTCACTATATCAGGAATGTTGGCTAGACCTCTACCAGCCCTCCCATCATCCCTCAGATGCAGCTCTCTCCCTCTGGTTCCCAGAGTGCCTGCCCTGTCCTTTTCATTGGGTTTAGAGCAGCCTGGATTTGCATCTTAAATTTCTCAGTTAGGATCCAAACTGGGAAAATTGCTGGTGTGTAAACTAGAGATTTATAATGGAGTAAAGATGAAATTCATCAACTAGTGAAGAATAGTCAAGGCATACTTCAATGGGTTTGAAATGACACCATTGGACAGATAAAAAATAATTATTACTTTGTCTTACATAAGAGAAAGCAACCTAGCTGGTTGGTTCACAACCCTTGCCTCATAACAAAACTTTCAAAATGCCCTTAGCTTTCATATATTCAAAATCAAACTCAAAGTGGTGTTTCAACCAGTAGCCCTTGCACACCATGCACAAGAAAGAATCTTCACTCTCATCCAAGGCAGGGACAAGACTATTGAACAATATTTCATAAAACTGTACCAACTATGTATTGAAGCTGGTTTCAATAGAATCTAAAACATGCATGTGTTGACATACCATGTAAAACAAGCCATTAATACCAAGGTAGTGGAATTCGTCAAATAGCAATTGTTGGCGACCCTATCCGGCGTCGTGTCGTGCGTCGTGGGGAAGCTCGGCAACAAAGACGAAACCATCATCAAAGAAGAGCATAAGCGTAAGGAAGGAGATCCATCAAGGATAGAGGAAATCCGACAAGAACTAGACTAGAGTTCTTGTGGCGTATATTCACAGAATATATACTACCAGCGTATGCGCACGGACCATGTATCCGTGGGAACGTATCTACCGTATGTAGATATAGTAAAGCGGAAATAAGTAACACGTGTACCAAGCATGTCTTCTGGAATGGAAGAGAAGAGAAGCATGCGACGGAGATAAACGTGGGAATAAGTAAACGTGTACAACCCTGCATCAAATGGAAGAGAAGCGTCAGGGTTGACGGAAATGAAATAGGCGAGTATAGGGACCGTGCCCTAGATCGTCATCAGGAATGACCACGTGTACGTCACGTGATCGTGGGAACATAGATAAGAGATAAGATCACGTGCAAGGGTCACGTGATCGTGGAAAATAAGTAGTCACGTGCAAAGAGTCACGTGATCAAGAAAAGAAGCATACGTAAGAAGCGTGTCCGTAATAGCAATCAGCTGAAATGTACAATTCCACTGATCTTCACCAATGGTAGGAAAATTTGATCAAGGCAGATGGAATCCTAAGGGAATAGGAGCAAAGGTGCAAGAATACCTACACTATGGGTCCCACATACAATCCATGCTTTGTACCTTGTCAGCCTGCTCGTCCACAGTATTGGCCACCTGCTGGATCTTCTCCTACCATATCTGCTCCTGCCACTGCCTTGGCAGCTTCCCATCCAAACCAAGCTGGGACATTCCCTGGTCACAGGACCCCTATGGAGCTCGACAAAGCACATGCAGCAGGGGTCTGCTGTGTTTGTAAAAAGCCCTGGCCCTATCCAGATCATCTCCCATGCCCCTGTCCTCATGCTTGAACCATTTAATGGAACGGGCAAGAAATAGATACATCACAATTTACAAAGCTTTGTGTGCTGATGGAGGAAGCAGAGAAAGAAGAAAACTCTGCAGAATCAGATTTTCCAGTTGTACAGTAGATACTAGCCACTCTCCTGTACTAGTAAAGTTGTCAAAATCAAATAGATTTGTGATTCTTGATAACAAGGCTGAACCCAAAAGTGAGATACCCTGAGTGAACCTCCAATCTGGCATACTACCCATAAAATGTGATGATAAAAAGGTAAATCTTCCTATGTAAGGATTCCCAGGTGCAGCTGGGTATGATCTGTATGCAGCAGAAGAAACCACCATCCCTGCAAAAGGACAAGTCTTAGCGTCTACTAAGATATCTATGGTAATTTCTAAAGGACACTATGGCCAAATAGCTCCAAGGAGCAGTTTGGCAGTCAAAAAGCAGATTATGACAGGAGCTGGTGTAATAGATAGCAACTACAGAGAAGAAATCAAAATCCTCTTAATCAATTTGTCTAACAAAATTTTTGTAGTAAAAATCAATGAAAAAGTCACTCAACTAATCTTAGAAAAAATATCCACACTCACTGTCATAGAAGTAGAGTCCTTGGATGATACTTTGTCCTCTCATACCTGTAAAAATTCAGTAGATTCATGGTCTATCCACTGGATGAAGCAACAATTAGAATATCCAGATGATGAAAGGAACCTTAAACACCTCCGTTCCTTTGTTCATGAATCCAGGACAATTGAAGTGTCTCATGATCTCCTTTTAGATTTTTGGAAAATGTCCTCAGAAGATGCTTGGTGGGTTTTAAAGGACCTACAAAGGAAATCTAAATTCATTAATGCACCACTTTGTTGAAAGGAACATCAGTTCCTTAATCTTTCAGTGATCCTGCATCTGCCTGACAGGCAGTAGGTTGATGTATAAGCACTGGTGGACTCAGGGTATACAGGCTCCTCAATTTACCAGGACTTTATCACTGAAAAGGGGGTACCGATGCATTCCCTCCCTCATCCCATAGTGGTCTACAATGCTGACAGCACACTCAATGCTACCAGCAAAATTGAAAAATTTGCCATCATAGAGCTCCAAATTGCAGATCATAAAGAACAAATTACACTAGTGGTTATAAATCTGGGGCCTAATATGATTTTTCTCAGATATGACTGGTTGAAAATGCACAACCCTGAGATTAATTGGAAAACTGGGCAGATTGCATTCAGGTGTGAAAATAATCACATGCCTGAATTGATCACTATGGAAGACAATAATGACAAAGATAAGAAATTCTTCTATATCCAAGGGAATAGGCTGTTTAAACTCAAATGCAACAAGTACCTCAGGAATACTGCTACAGATATAGCAGCAAGAGACTATGCTACTAAAAAGAGGAAGACATTTGAAGAAGCAGCTCCTGAGTACATTTATGATTTCAAGGATGTCTTTGCCAAAGAGAGTTTTGATGCTCTTCCACCATGACAACCTTGGAATCATGCTATCAAATTACTACCTGGGGATCATGAGATTGACTGCAAAGTCTACCCTCTCAACCCAGGTGAACAAACTGAACTCAATGCCTTTCTTGAGGAAGATCTCAAGTCTGGATGCATCTGTCCCTCAAAATCTCCCTTTATCTCTGTGTTCTTCTTTATCAAGAAGAAAGACAGTCGACTTTGCCCTGTGCAAGATTTCTGGAAACTAAATGCCATTACCAGATGCAACTGGTATCCACTCCCTCTAATCAGTGAACTAGTGGATAAATTGAAAACTGCCAAGTATTATACAAAGTTTGATGTTAGATGGGGCTACAATAATGTATGCATGGTGGAAGGAGATAAATGGAAAGCAGCATTCTGAACTAACAGAGGCCTTTTCGAACCACTTGTCATGTTCTTCAGACCCACAAATTCCCCTGCCACCTTTCAAACAATGATGAATTCTTTATTCAAGGATCTCATAGATATGGGAGTTTGTGTGGTGTACATAGATGACATCATGATTTTCATGAAAATGATAGAAGAACATTGAAAAGTAGTTTGAGAAGTTCTACAAATACTCTGTCACAAACATCTATACCTTAGATACAACAAATGTGACTTTGAAGTTACCAAAACTGAGTTCCTTGGTTTAGTCATATTGTGTGATAAGGTAAAGATGGATGATAAGAAAGTCAATGCCATTAAGGGCTGGCCAGTCCCAATGTCAAAGAAGACACTTTGCGGATTCTTGGAATTTCTAAATTTCTACTGAAGATTTGTTAAAAATTTCACCCAAATAGCATGCCCACTTAATGTGCTAACTTTGGTAAAATGGGAATTCAGCTGGTCAAAGAAGTATCAAGAATCATTTGATACTCTGAAAACAACATTGACTTCAGCACCTGCTCTGGCCATGCTCACAGAAGATGCTTCCTTCAGAGTTGAAACTGATGCATCCAGCATTGGTCTAGGTGCTGTCTTATCACAAAAACAAAACAGGTATTGGCACCCTGTAGCATTCATATCCAGGTCCCTTAATGATGCTAAGTGAAACTATCATGCCACTGACCTAGAAATGCTAGCCATCATCTTTGCTTTAAAAGAATGGTGACAATACCTACTTGATGCCAACCACCCTGTAGAGATCCTGACTAACCACAAGAATCTTGAGCTCTTTAGGAAACCTTAGGACCTCTCTCATTACCAAGCCTGTTGGCAGCAGATTATTCAAGAATATAACTTGAAAATCACTTACCAACTGGGAAAACTCAACCCAGTAGATTCTCTGTTCTGGAGGTCAGACCATGAAAGGGGGGCAAATACTGATAACACTCAGCAAACACTACTCCCTGATTCAATTTTCATTGAAAACCCAACCATTAACGCTGTTTTGTCAATGCAAATCCAGCAACAGATTCAAAAGTTACAATACAAGCTGGAAGCATTTGCAAGGAAGGGTTTAGAGAACAAGAAATCAAACTGGTTGTGAAAGGATGGACTTGTACACTGGAAGAATCTCCTCTATGTACCTAACAATGTGAAACTATGAGAGTCCATTATCGTAGCAAATCATGATCACTCTATCTCAGGTCACCCAGGAGTAAAATGCACTCATGATCTTATTATGAGTGAATTCTTCTGGCCAATGCTTTGAAAGGATGTAGAAAGATATGTCAAAGGTTGCGATGCATGTCAGAAGGCCAAAGCAAAAACCACTGCCCTTAATATACCCCTACATCTAAATGAGATCCCATCAGCACCTTGGGAGATCATCTCTGAAATAAACAATTTTTTTCTTTTCTTTTACTTAGTATTTGATACCTTTTCCCTTTATCTAATCATATCTCTTGATCTTATCTTATCTTACATCTTCTTGTTATCTTATCTTATCAGAATGTTCTGGAAAGTTCTATGTATTAGTTAGCCTAGTCCATGTACCCTGAGCTACTGTACATATAAACCCATCTTGTTCATAGTAGTTTTTCTCACACTTGGTATTACTTTTTCACTGTGCAATAGAGATACTTTATCTCTTTGTGTGTAATCTAAGTCATATCATTTTAAAATACCAAGCGTGTTCTTTTATTGCTGAGCACTTTGCTCCCCGATGTCTCTCTTCTCTTTTTCTCACCTCACCTCACTATCATTGCCAGTGTGTGGCTACTTTAGCCCGCCACTGTACTCTTTATTTCTTACCCTCGACCCTAACCACTTATCATTATTCACTATCACCATCATCACCCACCTCTACAGTCACACTCCCATCACCTATGCTTGGGCCTGGTTTACTCTAGCCAGTACCTAGTACATTGTCGCCTTTAATCTCTCCCATTCCTACAAGTGCACTTGCACTTCTGAGTTAGAACAGACTTAAAAATCAGCTGTCTTCATATAGTCCCCATTCCGCCAACTAAGTGTTATGATATCAAGTTCAAGCACGAACTATAAAAGTACCAGGACATTATTATCTATAAACACACTGGACTGTAACCAGGCATACTGCATTCATACACTTGTCCAGCGTTAGAAATATGGATAAAGTTACTATCAGGCATAGAGCACTAGCCCCAGTTCTGTGGTGCTTGTTGATCACAGTGTAATCACTCATTGATATAAGAGTGTGCTGCTGCTAATCCTTGGTAAAAGGTTAGCTGTCTAGACCAGATGTTACGCTCATCATGTGCAATATGGCCATTTATCTCACCTTTGCACCAGTGCACATTTCCCTCAACTACGACTCTATTTGCCGCTGGAGAGCATAAGTTGTGAAAGAAGAAAACAGAGACCACTTTCTTGCATTCAGATTGAGCTTGGCAGAAATCACTGGCTAGTAAGGACTATTTGAGTGCTCATCAAAGTGTTTTATAAAACTTGTTCATGTCCCACCCCCCTTACCCACCATGTTCTTACTCCACACACCCTGGATCTATAGCTCCCATCTCCTGGGTAGCTAACCTTGTGGCTGCTCTCTCTACCATTGAATCTGCTCCTGGATCTTCCACCATTGTTATCGATGAACCCCCTGCCTCCATGTCCATTGCAATGGCTCAATTAGGGCTGTTGTTTATGGCAGAGCCTCTTCCTGCATAAAGAGCACCAGCCCCCTCCTATCCCATACCATTTGCCCAGTTTCCAAGTGAGATCATCCCCATACCATCTTGGCTCACTGACCTGAGTGCATATGTACTCAACTCTTCACCCATCAATACTACAGCCCAACCATCTAAGAGCCAAACAAGGGCTCTTGAATTCTTTGCTGAATAATATGCCACTTGGATTAAGCAGTTCACTGTATAGGGAGCATTGGCTGGAATTCTGCCCACACTTCCATCACCCCTCCAAAGAAGACCTCTCCTGCTACTTCCCAGAGCATCTCCCCTGTCCCCTCCATCAGGTTCAGAGCTCAGAGGACCTGCACTTCCACTTCCTGCAGCAGGCCAGTAATTGGGAAAGTTGTTGGCTTGCAAACTGGAGGTTTATATAGGAGAGAAGATGCACTTTGTCAACTGGTGGAGAACTATCAAGGGATACTTTGATGGATTCAAGACAGAGCTGACAGATTATCAGAAAATAATAATCACCTTATCATATATGTGTGGTCAGAATGCAGCTGGTTGGTTTACTACTTTAGCAGCTGAACAGAACATGCAGAATATCTTTTTGTTTAGAACATTTGAAATCAAGTTGAAACAAGCATTCCAGCCTGCCACTCTTGTGTGCCATGCACAGGAGAAGATCTTTACACTTGTTCAAGGTCATGACAAGACCATTGAACAATATCTCATTAAACTCTACCAGCTCTGCATTGAAGCTGGTTTTAACTGCATCCAAAATGCCAGAGTTCTGACTTACTGCATAAAGCAGGCGGTCAACACTAAGGTGGTCAAATTCATGGAATAGCAATCCACTGAAATGTATGATTTGACCAACCTCTACCTGTTGGCAACCCTAACCTAATAAAGACTAGGTCGTTACCACCAGATACTGACTTAGAGACAAGCAATAGTGTAGGGAAATCCTGACAAGAACTTGACTAAGTTCTTGTGGTATATAGATTCAACTATATATACTGTTACAGAGCGTGCACAGACCAACAGACTGTGAGAGCATAACTACCTCTAATAGATAAAGTATTGACAGTAATTAAGTAAATGTGTGTATGGCATGACTTCTAAGAAGCATTAGAATGGAAGAGAAGCATGTGGAGATAAATGTGAGAATATCTAAATATGTACATGAGAAAAGAAGAGAACCCTCAGGGTCTCAGGGTTGACAGAGATTAGAGAAGGGCACATGGCAGGCATATTACTCCTTGGAGATAAACATGTGATCTAAGATCACATGACCCATTAACTTAGGGGTTCATCACGTGATATGAAAGTGTCATGTGATAGAGAAAAGAAGAAGAAAAGTATGTATTGTAATACCACCAGTGGGAGAAAAAACTTATCAAGGCAGATGAAATACTTTGAGAACAGGAGCAAAGACACAAGAATGTCTTTGCAACTGGTCCTACATACAACCCATGTTTTGTTTCTAGACAACAACCTGCTCATCCTCAGTACTGTCTGCTAGCTGGACCTCCTCCTACATCATCAGTCCCTGCAAGGCCTGCCACTACTGCAGCAGTACCTTATCCCAATTAACCCAGAACATTTGGTAGTCATGACACTCCCATGGAGCTGGACAAAGCATGTGCAGCCAGGGTCTGCCATGTTTATGGAAAGCCCTGGCTGTGTCAGACACATCTTCCATGTCCCTGCCCTCATGCCTGCACTATTCAGTGGAATGGGCAGACTATAGATGTGATGCAGTTTGAATAATTTTGCATGATGATGAAAGAAGTTAAAGAGAAAGACTGGAATCAGAATCAGAATGATGTACATGAATCAGGTTTTCAGTAAGTACAGTAGAATACAGTCAATCTGCTATACCCATTAAATTGTCCAAATTGAATCACTTTTCTATTTTGGATGATGAGACTGAAATTGAGCCTAAGTTACCTGTTGTAAACCTCCTGTTGCCAAAAGTGTTACCCATGAAATGAGAGAACAAGAATGGAAGTCTACCAGTGTCAGGATCCCCAGGTGCAGCTGGGTACAATCTATACACTGCAGCAAATACTGTTATTCCTGCAAAAGGGCAAGCCTTGGTTTCTACCCAGATTTCCATGGCTATCCTGCAAGGTCATTATGGTCAGATTGCCCCTAGGAGTGATCTGGCAGTTAAGAAACAAATCACCACTGGTGCAGGCATTATTGATAGTGATTATAGAGAAGAAGTAAAAATCCTCCTGATCAACTTGTCAAATGAAGAGTTTATGGCAAAAGCTGGAGAGTGAGTAGCACAACTCATTATAGAAAAGATTGCAATGTCTGCCATGGTTGAAGTACATACCTTGCTGAACACATCTTGAGCAGAAAAAGGGTTTGGCAGTACTGGGCAAACTGCTATTAAAATCTCAAAAAGAGAAGATCACAATTCGTCCTCTTGGTCTTGGATAAACACAGTAGACCCTTGATCTATCTGTTGGATGAAGCAGCAATTTTTATACCCTGACATGGAGAGAACTCTTAAATATCTCTGTTCCTTTGTGCACAATTCCAGATTGATTGAAGTATCTTATGAGCTCCTCTCTAATCTAAAAGAGATGTCCAATAAAGATGCTTATTGGATCTTGAAGAACCTTCAAAGGCCTCCTTGATCCATCAAAGCCTCTTTACATCAAAAGCACTGTCAATCACTCAAACTCCCAGCAATCCTGTGAACACCTGATGGATAGCAGGTGAATATACAAGCCCTTGTGGACTTGGGGTACACAGGCTCCTCACTTCACTGGGACTTCATCACTGAGAAGGGGATAACAGTGCATACACTCCCTTGTCCTATCTTAGTCTATAATGCCAATGGTATTCTCAATGCCACTGGAAAAATTGAAAAATTTGCCATTGTAGAGCTCCAAATCATGGAACATAAGGAATAAATAGCTTTAGCAGTCACTGATTTAGGACCAAATACTATATTCCTAGGTCATGACTGGTTGAAGCTTCACAACCCTAAAACCGATTGGCAAACAGGCCAAATTGAATTCAGGTGTAAAGATGATTACATGCCTGAACTGATAGACATGGACGATGAGGACAAAGACGAGGACTTCTCCTATGCCCAAGGAGATCATCTATTCCAACTTGATTGTGATGGATACTTAAGGAATACTGCTACAGAAATAGCTGCTGCAGACTATGCTAAGAAGAAAAAAAAACATTCAAAGAAGCAGTGCCAGCATATATTCATAATTTTAAGGATGTTTTCACAAAAGAGAACTTCAATGCTCTTCCACTGAGGTGTTCTTGGGATCACACAATTGAGCTCCTACTGGGGGACCATGACATAGATTGTAAGGTTTACCCCTTAAACCCAGGAGAGCAGACAGAATTAGATGCTTTTCTAGAGGAAAACCTCAAGTTAGGACACATCTAACCTTCAAAGTCTCCTTTCACTTCTGTGTTTTTCTTTATCAAGAAGAAAGATGGCCAACTCTGCCCTGTTCAGGATTACTGCAAACTGAATGCCATCACCAAATGAAACTGATACCCCTTACCCCTTATCAGTAAACTAGTCAATAAATTGAAAATGGCTAAATATTACACTAAATTCGATATTCATTGGGGGTACAATAACATAAGAATGGCAGAAGGCAATGAATGGAAGGCTGCATTCTGCACAAATCAAGGCCTCTTTGAACCCTTAATAATGTTCTTCAGTCTTACCAATTTACCTACTATATTTCAGACAATAATAAACTCCCTGTTCAAGAATTGAATTAACAGAGGAGTATGCATGGTGTACATTGACAATATTATGATCTTTACAAAGACCATAGAAGAACACAGAAAGGTGGTACAAGAGATATTACAAATATTATGCAATGAACATCTGTATCTTCAATACAATAAATGCAATTTTAAGATTACCAAAACCAACTTTCTCAGACTAGTTATATTGCATGACAAGGTTAAAATGGATGATAAAAAAGTCAGTGCCATTAGGGATTGGCCAGCCCCAATATCAAAGAAGACTCTTTATGGATTTCTAGGGTTTCTAAATTTCTACCAGAGATTTATAAAGAACTTTGCACAAATAGCATGTTCCCTAAATGTGCTTATGTCAGTAAAGAAGGAATTCAACTGGTCAAAAGAGTACCAAGAGTCATTTGACACTTCAAAAACCACACTGACTTCAGCACCTGCCCTAGCAATGCCCACCGATAATGCACCCTTCAGAGTCAAAACCAATGTATCAGGTGTTGGATTAGGCACAGTCCTATCACAGAAACAAGATGGGTATTGGCATCCTGTAGCATTTATCTCTCGATCACTCAATGATGCAGAAAGGAACTATCACACTGCAGATCTTGAGATGTTGGCTATCATTCTCACTCTAAAGGAGTGGCGCCAATATTTGCTTGATACTAAATACCCTATGGAAATTCTTACTGACCATAAGAACTTAGAATTCTTTAGGAAACCACAGGACCTGTCATGTCACCAAGCCCATTGGCAGCAGATAATTCAGGAATATCACCTGGTTATCACTCACCAACCAGGAAAAACAAACCCTGCTGATCCTCTGTCCAGGAGGCCAGACCATGAGAAGGGAGTAACCACTAATAACATGCAGCAGGTTTTACTTCCCAATTCTATTTTTGAAGGCTCGAAACAAGTCATTGTCAACACAATTTCATCACCTACTATTCAACAGCAAATCCAAGCGAGTCAGAATAAGCTGGAAATTTTTGTGTGACAAGGTCTTGAAAAAGAAATCTCAAACTGGTCCCCAAAGGAAGAGTTAGTTTATTGGAAGGAACTACTTTACGTCCCCAATGACAACAAACTCAGAGAGGCCATAATAATTGCTAACCATGATCATCCGATTTTGGGTCATCTGGGTGTTAAATAAACCCAAGATCTAATCATGAGCGAATTTTACTGGCCTTCAATAAGAAAAGATATAGAGAAATACATAAAAGGCTATGACATATGTCAAAAAGTCAAAGCCAAGACAACTGCATTACACACCCCATTGAATTCTAATGAAGTGCCATCTGCACCATGGGAAATCATCTCTGTTGACCTTATCAGACTGCTTCCTCAGTCTAAAGGAAAAAACACCATTCTTGTGATAGTAGACTGATTCTCAAAAATGATCCATTTGATACCAGTCATGGACACAATCACTTCAAAAGGAGTAGCCATAGTATTCTGAGACCACATCTTCAAATTACATGGTATACCTAGGAAGGTTATCTTGGATCAGGGTCCACAGTTCATCTTGTCCTTTATGAAGGACCTATACTCTCTCTTGGGGATAGAAGGCAATTCTTCTATTACTTATTACTCTCAGACTAATGGCCAAACAGAACACATGAATTGTGAAGTTGAGAAATACCTTTGGATTTATGTAAACCATAGGCAGACAGATTGGGCAGAGTGGTTATTGCTCGTGGAATTCACACATAACTTGCAAATTTTGAACACTACAGGCTTTTTGCCATTTATACTCAATTTTGGACAATAACCCATCATCCTGAATAAGAGAATAGAAGTCCATAATGAATCTGCTGCCTCTTTTGTAGACACCATGAAATTGCATCATGAGGCTGCAAAAAGTGCTCTGAATAAAGTGGCCAACGCCATGAAAAGGTCTTACAACAATACCATTTGCAAGTCAATTCAATACTCAGTAGGACAACAAGTCTTACTCAAAGGGAAAAACATCCAAACTAATAGACCCACAAAAAAGTTCAATAACAAGCGATACGGTCCATTTAAGATCAAACGAAAAATTGGTGTTGCTGCATATGAGTTAGAGTTACCTGCAACCTGGAAGAGAATTCATCCAGTCTTTCATGAATCCCTTCTAACCCCCTATTAACAAGGATCATTTCCCTCGCAGGAAAAATCAAAGCCACCATCAATGGTGATCATTGATCAACAAGAGGAATATGAAGTTGAAGAGATCATCGACTCTCATAAACAGCGAGGAAAAACTGAATACCTGGTTAAATGGAAGAATTACCCAAAAGAAGAACAAACTTGGGAACTCAAGTCCAATGTCTCCAACACTCCTAAGTTAGTCAAGAAATTCCATAAAAACCACCCAATGGCTATTCAAAACATAGATGTATGTGATTGTAATCTTTACACTATATCTACGCCATTATTTCTCAACAAAGGATTCAGAACCTTCACCACTTCTCTTAATTGACTACCTAATTCCCTCTTTGAAATACCACCTGTGAATCAAGATCCCATCCTCATTGGTAAAATAATCAACCAGGAGTTCAATTCTTAAGAAGGGGGTAATGAAATGAACAATTCTTTTCTTTTCTTTTACTTAGTATTTGATACCTTTTCCCTTTATCTAATCATATCTCTTGATCTTATTTTATTTTACATCTTCTCATTATCTTATCTTATCAGAATGTTCTGGAAAGTTCTATGTATTAGTTAGTGTTATGAACACTATTTTTCTTTTCTTTATTTCTTTTCTTTTCCATGATCACATGATCTATTATGTGATTAGCCCCTAAGTTAACAGTTCATGAGACCAGATCACGTGATGTTCTGACTAAGAGTAACATGGCAGCTGTGTGCCCTTCTCTTTGGAATAGCTCTGCTGGGATCTGCTGTGCAATCTCTGGACACATGTATTTAATCTCCATCAACCCTAAGATCCTGGTGGTTCTTTTTTCTTTCCCACATTCATCTCCATGTGCTTCTCTTCCATTCTGATGCTTCTCAGAAGTCACACTGTATGCACATTTATTTAATTACTGCTTACACTATAGCCATACTTGTAATTACTCTCACATGGCCTGTTGATCTGTGCACCATAGCCAGTAGTATATATACTATGAATGCATTACTGCAAGAACTTCAGTCAAGTTCTTGTTGGGATTCCCCTACATTATTGCTTGTCTCTAAGTCAGTATCTAGTGGTAACGGCCTAGTCTTTTTTAGATTAGGGTTGCCAACATTAGAACTTGACTATTCTCACTACCTTGTTACCACTTTCCAACCCACTCCTCTTTCCATGTCTCCTACACCAGTCTCCCTCAGGACAGAAATGAGCTGGTAGAATATCAGGCAAATATTTGTCTATACAGTTGTCCAGTGTCTTAAATACGGATAATGTTGCCATCAGGCATAGTGCACTAGATCCTGTCATCTGCTGAGGTCTAGCAGTCTGTATTCCCTTTGATGCTACAAGGGGTAGGTTCATAAAACACCTGTGATGTCCATAAGAGTGATAACCTTCTCTTCCTCTCACATTCTTTGCCGCCCTTCCCATACCCCCAAAACAATAGTCGATTATGATAGAGGACGACTCCCAAATCAATCAGCTTGAAAGCCTTGTCATTATGCTCCAAACAGAGCTAAGGTCTCTAAGGAAGGTGCCTGGTGTCGCTAGTGAGACAAAAGTGACCAAAAGGGTTGAAGTTGTCCCTGACCCAGGACTATACAATGGGTCTTACAATAAGTTTGAGGATTGGTAGATGAAGATGTCCCTATACCTCATAGTTAATAAAGAAGGCTTTCCCACCAATAAAGAGAAAGCAATTGCTGTTCTCACTTGCCTTGGAGTTAAGGATAGCCAAGATAAGAACGGTGCAGCCATGTGGGTCCACATCAAATTATATATGCTTATGAAGGGATCTTGACATGGCTGGCCCACTTTGTCAGAGATTGAAAAGATGATGACAGAACATTGCTGTACTGGCAATGGCAAGGATATGGCTCACCAGAAATTACAATGATTTGAACAGGGCAACTAAAGAATCAAAACCTTCCTCATGGAATGGTTGGCCCTATATGAGGAAGCAGCAGTCAGTGACGCCTTTGGCTGTTATTTATTGGAGAAGAATGTCTGTTAAGAAGTGATGGAACAAATCTTCTTCAACAATTGAAGACAGTCTACAGTGGTGGACTACATAAAAATGACCAGAGAGCAAGGTAATCTGATCAAACCCTTCTCCCTCCATGGGAACAACCAGGGGTGCATCTGGAATAACAATGTGTGTAATCAAGGACAAGCTGGGCCTTCCCGAGAAGGTACTGCAAGAATGTATGGCAGCTGAGGAGAGCTAATGGACATAGGCAAGGTCAAGAAGAGATAATGCTTCAACTGCAGAGGTCCCCATCTTGCCAAGGACTGTCCCAAGCTGAAGAAGGAGTGTCCTGAGTGCCACTTCCTTGGAGGTGGCCACTCCAGGAACTGCAAACATTGCAAGATCCACCAGACCCAAACTGGTGATGAAGAAAATTCAGACTCCAACTCTGGTAAAAGGCAAGTTACCCAGATAGGACAATCCAAGTCAGAAAAGAAGGGGCATGCCATCCGCCAAATGTACAGTAATGACTTTGAGGCCATGAAGGCCTACTTTGCAGATGTCTTGGACTCGGAGCATAAGGGAAAAGGCAAAGCCATGTAATCAATCCAGGTAATCATGTGACCACAGACCTAACTACAAACAATTTCTTTAGTATACTTAGCATCAATTATAGTAAAGAGGAACACGAATTCTTTAATACCCAGGATAGGATATTTTTTCCCACATTATCTACTTCTACTTTAGAAAATGAATCAGAGCCTGAGACTTCTCAGCTCAGCAGGCATATATCTATGCTTAATTCTGATTATAAAAAAGAAAAAAAATATTATGTCATTCTCTATCTATGAAACCCTGGAACATATCGTTATTTGGTCTCTCTGTCCATGACAAGAGATCAACTTGGATATCAAGGTCTCCACTTCAACCTCCAAGTATTCTATGAATGAAGCAAAGGCCCTTCTCAACTCAGATGCAAATAGCATCTTCCTAGATTGAGTTTAGGCATAAGAAAAGAAGATTCCCCTAACAAAGTTGTCGATCTCCATACCAGTGTTCAACGTGGATGGAACTAAGAACTCTGCTGGTAATATCACCCATACCACAGACTTAATTATTGACTATAATGGTCACAGGGAAAAGATCACCGCTGAAGTAACTGACCTCAGCAAAAACTCTATTATTTTGGGCTACACATGGCTCTTGAAGCATAACTCTGAGATCAATTGGCAGATGGGCACTGTCAAACTCACACATTATCCATGCACATGTTATCTATTATCCGACTGACCCATTTTCCTCCAAGTTCTAGAAAAACAGGAGTCAAACAACATGCTGCTCATTTACGCATGCATCAAGAAACAGGAGGTTGAACCTCCTAAACCTAAAGAAAAGACTGCTGAAGAAATGGTATCTCGGCAATACCACAAGTATTTAAAAGTCTTCAGTAAATAGATCTTGGAACGAATGCCAGAAAGGAAGGCCTGGGACCACAGGATTAACACCAAAGAATTCCAACCCCACAAGGGAAAGATCTATCCTTTATCGGAAATGGAGTGATCAGAAGTAGATGCCTTTATCAACGAACAATTATGAAAAGGCTATATCTGACCCTCCAAGTCCCCTCAAATGTCACCCGTGTTCTTTGTTCCCAAGAAAGATGGAAAGAAATGAATGGTACAGGATTACCAATTCCTAAATGAGTGGACAGTTAAGAACAACTACCTGCTCCCCCTTATCTCCCAACTCGTCGATCGACTCAAGGGAGCTAAATTATTTACCAAAATGGACTTACAATGGGGTTATAATAACATACATATGAAAGAAGGTGATGAATGAAAAGCTACATTCACTTGCCATTGTGGCTCCTTCGAACCACTTGTGATTGAAATGAATATTCGTGATATTCCTTTTACTTACTTTTTTACCTTTCTTCATTATCTCATCTTTCGATACTATCTAATCTTTTCTCATTATCTTATCTTATCAGAATATTCCAGAAGATTCTCTGTATTAGTAATCATGGTCTGTGCACCATTAGCTACTGTATATAAATCTTGTTTGTCCATAGTAGTTTTCTCATATTTGGTACTACTTTCTTTCTGCAATCCATAGCACTTTGCTTTGGTTGTGGGATCATAAGTTGTAACGTTTCAAAGCACCAAACGTTCTCTTTGGTTGCTGAGCTCTTCACTCCCCAACTACCTCCACTCGTCGTTCCCCCGCTTGCTATCCTTGCCAGTGACTGACTATTTTAACTTGGCACTGTATCTCTTTTATCGATCATCATCACCCTTCGCCATTACTGTTTACGCCACCCGTCTTTATGTTCACATTCCTGCCGCTTACGATTAGGCCTAATCTATAGTAGTCAGTGCCTGGTACATCGTCACTATTGCTAAGACTCCCACCTTTCCATCCAAACCACACAGTTCCTACTCGCTGTATACATAATTCCAGCCCATCGAGGTGGTTATAGCGAGACCGTGACAATGCTAGGAAACTGGAGGGGTCTGCTGTGTGCACCCACGGGTTGCGTTTGATAAGGATCCTTTCGAGTCTAGACAAGACTGTAACACACCTTGCCTTTGTGCAAGTCCCTTTCCACCACTTTAGAGCGTGATATCGAGTCTAAGCAAGGACTATAAACCTGCTGAGACATGGTAGTCCTAAAACACCCCAGAATACAACTGGGCCCACTGTATCCATATGCTCATCCAGCGTTCTAAACAAGGATAAAGTTGCTTCAGCCCATAGTGCACTAGGGCCCATTGTGGGTTGAGAGCCTAACCCTCCATACTCTCCTTGACGCTATAGGAAACAGGTTCGCAGATCACTTGTGACATCCGTAATACTGTTAGGGTCATTTATCTCACCTTTGCACCCATGGTATATTCCTGCCCGACTTCTATCGTACTTCAAATGTACATTAAGAACACGATCGACATCCTCAAAAGCTCAACTAACTGGAGATAGATTTTAGCCGAACACCCAATACTCCTTCACATTTAGACTGAGCTCAACAGGAATCATTTAACAAGGACTGTTTGTGTGACTCGTCAACGTGTCTTTTATGTCTAACCCCCCTTACCCTCCTCATCCATACTCTACTCACCCTGGATCTGTGGTTGCCGGAACCTGGACGGTGGACCTTGTAGCCGCCCTCTCTACCACCAAACCCACTGCTATTGTTGTGGACCAACCCCCCACTATCACCGCCACCAGTCTGACCAACCCCCCAGCCGTTGTGATGGCTCAACCAAGTTCATTGTACTTGGCAGGGTCTCTCCCTGCATAGAGAGCCCCAGCCCCAACATACCCAATACTGTTTTCACGGTACGATATCACCCCCACCCCCACTATACCCGTTAACATGGGCTGATATATATTCAACACTGTACCTATCAATCCTCCAACTGAATCATATGAGAGCTGAGAGAGGGCTCTCCAATCCTTTACTGAATAGTACATTGCTTGGTCTGAGCGGTACCTTATACAGGGAGTGCTGGCTGGAGCTCCGCCAATATTTTCATCACCCATCTGAGGATGACCTCTCCCGACAATTCCCGGAATGCCTTCCCTGCCCTCTTCACCAGGCTCCGAGCTCGGAAGACCTGTGATATAACTTCCTTCAACAGGCCAGCAACTGGGAAAGTCGTTGGCTTGCAAACTGGAGGTATATGCAGGAGAGAAGATGCACTTTGTTGACTGGTGGAGAACCGTCAAGGCATACTTTGATGGGTTCAAAACAAAGCCGACAGACCAACAAAAAATCATAATCACTTTATCATATATGTGTGGTACCAATGCAGCCAGATGGTTCACCACCTTGGCATCCGAGCAAAATATGCAGAATGTATTCTCCTTTAGAACCTTTGAGATAAAACTCAAAGCCACCTTCCAACCTGCCGCTCTTGCACGTCACGCACAAGAAAAGATATTCACCCTTACCCAAGGCAAAGACGAGACTGTAGAATAGTACTTTGTCAAGCTGTATCAACTCTGCATCAAAGCTGGCTTCGACCAAGTCCAAAACACATGGGTACTTACCTATCATGTAAAGCAAGCTGTCAACCCAAGGACAGTAAATTTTGTAGAACAATAATCTGCAGAGATGTACGACTTCACAGATCTCCACCTTTGGGAAGAAAAACTCATCAAAGCAGATGAGATATTAAGAGAGCAGGACCAGAGAAGAAAGAACATGTACACCACTGGCCCTACTTACAATCTGCACTTTATGCCTTGTGCACCCACCTGTTCCCAATTCCGTCCACCATACCATCCTCCAGCAGGACCACCTCCTGCCACTACAATAACCAATCCAGCCGTTCTATATCCAAATCAACTGGGAGTCTTTGGAGGTCGCGGCGCACCAATGGAACTCGACAAAGCTCAAGCAGTGGGGGTCTGCTGAGTTTGCAGGAAGCCTTGGCCTTGCGCAACGCATCTCCCATGTCCCCGACCACGTGCTCGTACTATCCAGTGGAATGGTCAGGAAATCGAAGAGTCTCAATTCGTGCAGTTACGTACATTGATGGATAATGCTGAAAAGGCAGAAAAAGAAGGCAAAAGTAGTATAGATTCAGGTTTTCAATTGTAATAGTAGACACCAGTTGATCTACTGTTGTACCAAAGTTGTCAAAGTCAAATCAATTTATGATTCTTGATAGCGAGACTGAATCTGAGGAAAACCCGAGTGTGAATCTCCCATCAACAAAAATATTACCTGTGAAATGAGAGACTAAAGAAGTGAATCTACCTGTGTGAGGAACCCCAGGTGCAGCTGGGTTTGATCTGTACGCAGCAGTAGACAGTGTTGTTCCAGCAAAAGGGCAAGCCTTGATCTCTACAAAGATTTCAATGGCTATCCCGAAAGGACATTATGGCAGAATCGCTCCTAGAAGTGGTTTAGCTGTAAAGAAGCAGATTACTACTGGTGCAGGTGTCATAGACAGTGACTACAGAGGAGAAGTTAAGATCCTCTTGATAAATCTGTCTAAAGAAGATTTTGAAGTAAAAGCTGGTGAACAGGTAGCACAGCTAATCATTGAGAAAATAGCAATACCCCAAATAGTAGAAGTAACTTCTCTGCCTGAGACGACACGTGCAGAAAAAGGGTTTGGTAGCACTGGGAATGCTACTGTAAAAATTCTAAAGAAAGAAGGACAGAAGTCATCCTCTCGATTCTGGAAGAATACTGTAGACCCATGGTCTATTCGATAGATGAAGAAGCAATTGTCTCATCCTGACAAAGACTGTAATATAAAACATTTGCACTCTTTCATTCATGATTCCAGATTGATCGAAGTGTCTTTGGAACTTCTTTCTGATTTACATGAGGTGTCCGACAAAGACACCTATTGGATATTGAAGGATCTTCAACAACCTCCCAGATTCATTAAAACCTCTTTACATCACAAAAATCGTCAATCTCTTGAATTACCAGCAATCCTGCAAACATCTGACAGACAGCAGATGAATATACAAGCACTAGTGGACTCTGGATGTACCAGCTCCTCAATCTATCAGGACTTCATTGCTGAGAAGGGGATAATGATGCACACATTACCTCGTCCAATTTCAGTTTATAATGCAGATGGAACTCTTAATGCTGCAGGAAAAATTGAAAAGTTTATCATCATTGAGCTCCAAATCCTCGAATATAAGGAGCAAATAGCACTAGCAGTCACTGACCTAGGGCCAAATACTATATTCCTAGGACATGACTGGTTAAAAAGACACAACCCTAGCATTGATTGGCAAACAGGCCATATTGAATTCAGGTGTGAAAACGACCATATGCCTGAACTGATAGACACAGATGATGAGGATAATGACGAGAATTTCTCATATGCCCAAGGGGACCGTCTTTTCCAATTGGATTGTGATGGGTATCTAAGAAACACAGCT
>JBBPUO010000315.1:1915-25520 GCA_038094755.1 Caloboletus firmus | reverse complement strand
CCGTCGTTGACGAGGTCCTCATGGGCACCGTCGCCCCCTCCGCCTCCTCCCCCTCTTCCTCCTCCTCCCACTCCCCATCTCCATCCTTTGAATCAGACCCCCTCCCCCCCACCTTCCCATCCTCTGCCGCCCTCGCTGCCATGCCAATCCCTCCCTCGCGCACCTCTCCGCGCAACAAAAACCCCGATCACATCCCCCGTCCACGCAACGCGTTCATGCTCTTCCGCTCCGCTTTTGCCGCCGCACAAAAGATCGGCACCAACATCGAGCGTGACAATCGCCATATCACCCGCGTCATCGCCCACTGCTGGAATCGTCTCTCGGATGCAGAGAAACAGGTCTGGCGCGACAAGGCGGCAGCTGAGAAGGCGCAGCATGCGGAACGCTATCCCAACTATCGGTTCACTCCAATCGGGCGTACCAACAAGCCGGTGAAGCGCAACGTGCGCAGGAACGGCGTCCAGGACGTGAAACGATGCGAGAAGCTCGCCGAGTTGGTCATGGCCGGAAAGTTTGGCCAGGAACTGGAGAGCGCCGTCAAGAAATTCGACGACGAACGCCATTCCGCAGAACATCCTGTTGATGTATTCACAAGCACTGAAAAGCCCAGGACACACGCGGACCGCGATCCGCCCAACTCTGAGCCCAGTGACATCCCGCCTTTTCGCAGCCCCTTGTTGCCCCCTACCACGACACCGTCGCAACAAGCACCCGACAAGAACTTTATACCTGAAGTGAGTCACTGAAACCATGCGATTCTTGACCCAATCTAATGGTTTCCCAGCATATCGCGATTGCAAACCCCGTCGAGCCGCAGTCATTTTACTCTCTCACCGACACAGGTACATCGGACGATCTGAGCTCTTTGTTTTGGTCTCCCTGTCATCAGTACTACCAGCCCAGCATACGCGACGGTCTGTCTTCCCCGAGATCCATCCCTTCCCTCGAACACTTTCAGTCGATCATGCGCTTTGTGCACAATAGTTATACAGAGCTAGAGCAATCGGCCCCGGACTTTTCTCTTTTTTCGTGGAATCAGTCAGACAGCTTCTCATACTACCACTAGCTGGACGCTTTGACTTATTAATTCACTTAACCCGTTCTCCCGTTCTTACTCGCGACAATTTATATACCTAGCTAATCTACGCCTGTCATATGTCACTGTATTTTTTCTTCCTTTGTATCCTTTAGTACATTCCGCCGAATCTACGGCGGTGCGCTTGATTGCCGAGCGAGCTGTTCAAATGCGGCCATGCCCAATTTTCCCAAAAGTGTCGCACTCCCAACGACCCTTGCACCAGCACGATGCATGCGAGCCACTGCCTCTGGGGAGGTGACACCACCCGCACCGATGACAACGATTTCTCGTACCGCCGGATCTTCCGACTCTCCCAACAGCTTCGAGATCGTGTACACGTTCCCGAGGGATAACGCGTGTATCGCTTCCCCAGCGAGGCCCCCAACACCAGGTGGCACTGCAAACTCGCCCGTAGCACCGCTGACCTGGTCTGCAAACACCAAACTGTTCCCAAGCGTATTGGTGCACGTCACGAACGCAAACGGGTTCACCGACGTGCCTAACGCCGGATTGATTCGCGAATACGCCGCGATCGCCTGCACGACGTCGGCGATCTGCGTGCCCACGACGTATGGTGGGAGCTTGATCCCGATCGTGAGACTCTCGTCCTTCCAAAAGAACTCTGCGAGGACGTCGAGGAGGGCGGCGAGGGCTGGACCGGTGGGGTCGTATGACGGGGGCGGACAGGTGGGTATGTTGGGGCAGCTCGTGTTAAGCTCGATGGCGATGCGGGCCGCCCATCCTTCTTGGACGGCGCGGAGGCCTTGGATGACGTCGAGCATGAGACGAAGGTCAGTCGGGTGTGATTCCGTGATGCTGATGATGAACGGTTTGGTGGAATTGGGAGTGCGTCTGAGGATGGTGCGGACCCATCCACCGGGACCGACGTAGCTGAAGAGGGGGTGGGGGGAGTAGCCGTAGGAGTTGAGGGAGGAGTGTGTGTCTTTGAGGAAGGCAACCTTGATGAGACGTGTTAGTGGGTGCGTCTGGAGAACACGGGGATGGGGGGTCACCGTGTGTGAGGCGTCTTCGTCGAAACCGCCGAGCGTGGCCGTTCGAGTGGTGACTGCACCGGTGTAGGGGCAGTCGAACAGGGCTGCGAGTTGCGACTCGTCCGAGGCCCATGCACAAGAGGTGTTTATGAAGGGAGGGGTGATGGTGATGGTGCGTATGGTGACCATAGTTGGAGATAAGGCGGAGACTCCCCATTTCATACAATCGCCTCGACATCGGAGATAAGATTAGATCAGATGGGGCGTATGATAGATGTTGGACTCGAGCATGTACGATAACAAGAGAGGACATGTACAGTTATTTGAGTACTTGTTCTCGCTCTAATACAGACTGCTCCAACTTGATCAGTATGGTGGTGCGGGATGGATACTGTTGGGTGGGTGTATTGTGGGCGGTTACTCTGGCGGGCTATGAAAGGTGAAAAGGACGTCTGTGGAAAGCCGAGGACGCTTACGAAACCGAGACCATCGAGGACGGCCTCGACGATGCCTGCAGCAAAGGAGGAGCAGCTGAGGGTGGAGAGGTCCCTGGGTACGGATATATGGCGCTCGATGAGAGGATCGTTGTCGATGATCATGTCTGTGCGGGCGGTCAGAAAGGAGGTAAACAGATGAAGAGAGACATGCATTCATCCTCGTTCTCCACGCTCTTTTCGATCGCGTCTGCGGGTCTACCAAAGACGGCACGCCATACTTGGGTGTGGATAGACATGAGCGCGGGGAGGAAGCGTATTTCGCGCTTTGGGGTTTTTGAGGAGGACTCTGCGCGCCAGACCATGAGCTCGAAGACACGTGCACCGACGCGGTATCCGAGGGTGTTGAGCCTGTGGCTGGTGAATGGGGAGAGAAGGGAGAGGGAGAGATGCGGACCTGCGCTCGAGGTCGTTTATGCCGCTGACGCGCTTCTGGGTATACTGGACCATCTCGGAGAGGAGGAAAGCGAATGCAGAGGCGGATATCTCTGCTGTGCGGGTCTTGTTGAGGTTGCGATCATAGATATTTGGACGGATTCCGGGTTTGTGTTGTGCGAGGGTCGTGGAGATGGAGGGGGCGGAGGAGAGGGAGAATCTGGGGGAGGATGAGGAGGTGGGGGAGAGATGCTCTTGGGAGGAGAGAGAGAAGCGCGATGGCTGGTGCATTGCCCTCGTCCTCGTCGACGTTGCTGTCCAAGTTTGAGTACTGGCACGTGACACTCTCTGACCTCTACCTCCTTGCATGTCCTCTCCGCTCGTTCTCTCCCCTGCGGACCTCCAGCAGCACATTTACAACTCTCTCCTCTTCGCCCGCACTCCAGACGTCGTCCTCAACGTCTCCGGCACTTGGAGAGCCCGCTACAAGCTACACCGAATCGTCCTCATCCGAGCAGTCCGTCTTTGCCTACATCATCCCTCCCCACGCTCACTTCTCCCTAGGGTTTTTTCTCCTCTCTCTTCACTGCAGGCTTTCTCGAATCCTCCAACTCTCCTGGCCTTCGGCACGTCGACATCGTCTTCGATGACCGCAACATAACACGCCCAGGTGTGTCTCCCGCTCACCTGTCTTATCATCTCACTCACCACCCATCCACAGCATTCGAGTACGTGCGTCTACTACTCTCCTCATCCGCAGCTCACCCTCTCTAGGATATGCATCGCACGACTTTACGGCGGTGGCCCTCCTCTCCACGTGTCCCCCGCACTCATTCCAACTGCCCTCCATCCCCTCACACCATCCTTTCCCGGCCCGGCCCCGCCGTGCGATCCTCCGCGTGACCACCACCCTGCGACACCCTCCTTCCTTCTCTCCCTCCTCGCAACCTCCGTCTACCTCTCCATCCCCTCTCTCGCCTCCCAAGCCCTCACTCACATTCTCAATACCACCGGCCCCTATACAGTCATCCCTTACCTCCAATTCGCCACTGGTTCTGCCCTTGAGTCTCCTACAGAACACGACCTTGATGCCGCCGTCGGCTTGGAACACATCGCAGATCTCCTTGAGCCCTTGTCCTCACCTTCGCAGTCGGACCCCCACGACGTCCTTGCAGACAAACTGCGCGATCTTGACGTACAGAAGGAAGACCCTGCAGAATCTGATTCTGAATCAGAACCCACAGAACGTTCCAGGTTCTCTCCTTCCTTTAATTATGGCGCCGTGTCAGACAAGATTGGCGAAGCCGCCGCATGTTGGCTTACAAGATGGGGTCCGGACATGCTCCTACATGAGGAAAGGGCTTCCCGTATGAGAGAATCCCCACTGGCGCCAATCCCAACCCAGCCCCCAGTCCCACGGCGCCGCGCGGATACGTTGCCGTCTCGACCATCCACAGACGAGTTCTCCCCTCCGACACCCCATCGCGTCCCCCTCATATGGGCCAGAGGCGGACTAACATCCGCCTGGATACGAGAACTCGTCTCGTCCGATGCCTTGTTCGTCAAGGGTGAGCGTGAGCGATACGACTTGGCACGCACCGTCGTGGAATTACGAAGAAGACAAGGTATCGACGACGACGACGAGAAGGACTGGGAGACCATGTTTCGTGACGGCATCTATTACACAAACATGGTATCATGATTCCTCATGTATTCTGCACGCATTGCTGATACATTCTGTCAGCTTGTCGATGATCTTATTGCAATCTCACAGGACATTTCTCCAACAACTGGTCGAGCATTTGTACCTATATCCGTTTTGCAAGTTGCTCACTGGACGCAATCCTTGCTTCGCTGTCAGATAATCGCGGGACCCAAAAGCAACTCTTTGCCTACATCTAGCCCATCATCGGGACACGACAAAGAACTGGGGTTCTGCGTTAGCACTGCAGAAATTCTATCACGATTTTCAGACTCACCTCAGCAGTCCACTGTAAACGAGAAGGACAAGGTGTATTACCCAGTCGCTCAAGATTCATCATTACGCATCGGCGACAGCAATGGCATCGAAGGCGCATCCATGGATCAGTTATTTGATCCGCCTGCTCCGGCCGAGCGTAAATCTCCATCGCACGCCGCAACTTCCGAAGCAAACTTTTATGGTCTCAAAGCAGAACGAAAGACTGCCGCCGAGTGTGTTGCGAGCGATGCAACAGGAAAAGCTCGCTGGTCGCCATACCCTCCATATCGCTTTGCAGTCGAATTTTGGGACATCGATTCGCTCAAAGAAAAATCCCGGCTACATTCACGCACGATCTGGTATGCAGGGAATTTGTTCAATGTATACGTCCAAGTCGTACGCAGGAAGGGGATTCAGCTAGGTGTCTATCTGCACCGTCAGTCGAGCGTCGATCCCATCCCTGCGCCATCTGCGCCGGCACAGAAAGGCATTCGAGATGAGCGCAGCCACAACAGGGTGCCCTCGCTTCCACGGCAGATTCTCTCCTCTGTCTCGTCACCCACCCTCCATCACTCCCCCTCGATTCATCCGGTCCGGAGTGCGACCCCCGTCTCTCCCCCATCGACTTCCTCGAGTCTCCCCACGACTTACCAGTCGACCGGCAACGCCATCCCAGCGACAGCTCCCCCAGTCGCTCCCGCGCAACCTTATAGAGACCCCCGCTCATCCGTCTCTGCCTATTTTTCCGTCTCCTGCACGAGCACGACGGGGTCCTCCATCACGCGGTTTACGAGCGTGCCCGATGTGTTTAACGTCGGTCAGAGTTGGGGCTGGAAGTCGAGCTCGTTGCGATCGGAAGACATGGGTGAGGTTGGGGCGGATGGGCAGCCAGTCAAATCGCCTGTGCCCGCACCCAAAGAACTTAGTTTGAGAGCAACGGTCGTTCTGGGCGTCGTGTAGTCGGATGGCGTTGTTTTCCTCTTTCCTTTTTTTATTCATCTCATGCCATCTCACGCTTTCGATTCAATGTATCGCATTCTCTCCATAAGTGTTGGTTCCTTTCTGGTCTATCTCTGTTATATCGGGAGACGTGCTTAATGAAATCGTTATTTACTTCCTTTTTTCTCTGTATGGATACCTCCACACTCATACTATTTTTCAGACACGTTCGCCGCGCCTGCTTGGGCATCCACCCTTGAATGTGGGCCATATACTTCTTTCTTTAGCTTGTTCCCGGAGCGATGCCTTTTTTCTTTGCCCATCAGTGTCACATACTTACGGTCCCCTAGATGATGTACGTGTGCCCCCAGTGGCTCGGCTGCGACACGTCCGATGCTGGAGAGAAAGATGGATGGAACATCGGACCGCGATCTATGCCTACGACGTGTTTTATTATTATTAGTGGATGAGTGATGCGGGCGATGCTTTCGAGGATGGCTCTCATTGAGCGTGCACTCGTACATCGCTACGACGGAATACGACTCATCGGAGTACTGTACTAACCGTCCTCGCTGCGAATCGTTTTATTGTCTCCATCGCGTCCTCGTCCCTTTGACATTCTGTTTTCTGTTTTTCTGTTATCTCGTGTCGCGCCAGCCAATTGAATAGGGTGACTCGTTCCTTGCTAGATTGCTGGCTATTACCTCCTCAGTATACAAGTGACATAACCCACAACAAGAAGTCATAGGGGCCTCACCCACAACCCATGCCCACAGTCATCGTAGTCGCAGCCTCTTGAACCATCCGCGCGTCTATCATCAGAAGCGTGAATTACTCAAGATTATCATCGATCATCTCTCAAGCGCTTAGCAACTTCTGTTACTCTTCCACCCAGCCGTTCTACATTATGTCTCAACTTTCAACATCGAAATGGTTTAGACCCAACAGTCAAGCCCTGGGTGATTTACCCTTGTCTACACAGGTCTTGGCGTTGGGAAAGGATCACATCGTCTCTTTCGCGGGTACTAGTCAATTCACGGCGCAAGGTGTCTCTGCGTGTGGCCTCGCTGCGCTCAACTTTGCCAGGATCGGGTTTCGAATCGAGCAAAGCAAGGGGAACCTCACAGATGTCTTGAACGAATTGAGCACGAGAGAAGTCATCGAAGTGAGTAGTTGGTTGCTGTGCCATCTGGCCATCGCATGCTCGTTCTCTCAATGACGGATGCAAACCCCAGGAAATCGTAGCCATTTGTGCAGGATGGTCTAGTGATCTGCATCTAGAGGTCGATGAGATCTACAAACTCCCGATCTTTAGCAGATCCCTCTCGCTCACGTTTACCAAGTATGGTCGCCCGCGGCCGAAACACTTTCAGAGCCTCCTCGGGTACGTCCATCATCTTTATGTCTCAGCCGGAAGTAATCCATCGTGTATTGCTCTCCCAGATCCATGAAAGGGATTGAGAAATCGGCTGTGATGATCATCACGCGTCCACCTGAAATCATCGCTTGTTTCAAGTTTGTCAAGTCAAACGCCGGTCCGTATCCAAGCAGGCCCGACAACCCGCTTTTTGTCGTCTTCGACTCACACCCTCGTCCTTCGCATCCTCACGGAGCTGGCCTATCGTTTAGCACTTCGATAGAAAACACAGCGCGTACTTTGAGTGATATCATGCCCCCAATGGACGAAAGCATCTTCGACGCCAGCTTTCAGTGGCAAGCACAGCTCCTCGCGAATTTCTCGGCACACGTGTATGTCGCCGAGCATCAGCCCAAGGATTTCGAGGAATCCGTCGTCCAATCCAGCTTATCTATACTCAACCTTCGCGCGCAAATTTCAAAGCTCAGAAGCGCAAACAAGGAGCTTAGCTCTGACAATAAGGAGCTTGAGTCGGAGGTCGACCGCCTCCGGACTTCTGTACGACAAGAACAGGCGAAAGCGAAACGTGAAGCTTCCTTTTTCCCGACAGCATTCGCACATCGAGTGCCTGGGGGCTCCTTCGGCCTGATTAGCCACGCTGTCGCCGGTTCTTCTCGGAAGTCTGGCGCGAGCGTTAGTAGTGCGCAGCGATCTGGGGTGTATGATCGCTTCACTGATATCTCGTCTACGGCCACTGGCAAACATATCGGCTCTGCGCGTCCATCCCCTGCCCCTGAGATCGCTGGGGCGCAAAGTATCTTCGCCAATAACCCGCCTCCCATTCCTTCCAAAGCGCCACCTTCCTACGACGACGCTGACTTCGATATGTCAACCACAGATTCCGACAATCTCTGGACCCAGACCACAGTTTTCGCTCGCAAACTCCAGAATGAATTTGATTTCGAAGATCGGCGACTCCGTCTAGAACAGGAAGAGCTCGCCGCACGGTACATGCAAGCCACGTTTCAGTGCAGGATATGCATGGACGATCTGCCTGAAGACGACGTCGCCAGGGTAGATGACTGCGTGCACATGATGTGTAGGTCTTGTTTGAGGGGGTTTGTTTCATCGAAGATCCAAGAACATCGGTACCCGATATTCTGTCCCGTGTGCACCATCATCACGGATCACAAAGTTCAGCCTGGTGGTGCGTATCACGCTTTCTATTCCCTCGTTGGCGACGTTAATGTTTTTTTCGGCTTTATAGTGATCTCGAGGTTCCTGATCGAACAGCTCGGTATCAGCGAAGAACAGTCTCAGATCCTGACCGAGATGGAGCTGGCTGAATTTACTGTCCAAATTCACTGTCGCGAGTATGTTACCTATCCGTCTCCATGTGCACCTTCTGTTTGTGTGGAGAAATGACACGCTTCCAACAGGTGCCGACGCCCTGCCTTTGTGGATCGCGAAGACTACTCGGAGGTGATCAATATCGTGTGTCCCTATAGAGAGTGTCGTCACGTATGGTGCAAAAAGTGCGAGCAGACGATCAACGTCGACGGCCCGAAACATTCGTGCGATGGATCATCCGAGCTGGATCATCTGATGAAAGAAAAGGGGTGGAAACATTGCCCGAGTGCGCGAATGATTTCTGCTTTGTTTCCGAGCATAGACGTAACCCTGGGGGGACTGACGCGAGCGAATGTACAGATTGCATGACGCCGATTCTGAAGGAAACTGGATGCAATCACATGTCGGTGTGTGCTCGCCCCTTCTCTGCAATTTACGTCTCCTTGTCCGTCATCCGACGTTGACGCTATTACTTTCTCACTTCTGGCAGTGCATCTCGCCTGGGTGTAACACCCACTTTTGCTACATCTGCGGTGGCATGATCGTCCGATCCGCGCTCAATCAGGAGATCAGTCAGGCCGTCTCTGCACACTTTCGCAGCTGTCAGCTGTTTGAAGTCCCGGCGGATTGACGTGCGGACGAGAGGTCATCACGTTGACGAGGATTCGATTTAGACACTTTTAGTCCTCCATTTGGTTTGAGCCTCAGTGTGTGAATGAGAAAATGCGGTGTATGTAATCATTGTACCTTTCCTTCACTGCCTTGTAGAAAACTCACTGAGAAAACTGCAAGAGTTTTCTCGCAAAGATGCATTGAAAAACTAACTCTAACATACTGATGGGCCAGTAGGCCTGCGAGTACCTGCGGGAGTTGATCTAGAAATGGCTGTCACAGCTTGCTTCGTGTTTTCGCACGAACTGGACTTGACCGCACAGGATCACGGGTCATCGCGGTATGAAAACCAGGTGGCAAGTCACAGGTTCAGCTGTTTCTGGTGCCAGCAAGCACAGCTCTTCGCGGTTTGCTCGGCACAGTCAGCGCAAGGATCGTAAGGAAGCGATTGTTCAATCCGGCTTAACTACATTCACTTCGTGTGCAGATCCAAGAGCTCAAACGCGAACAAGGAGCTTACTTTGAGTCGACGACCGATAACCTCCGCATTTCTGTGCGGCAAGAACAGACAAAAATGGAACACATGGCTTCCCCTGCTTTGATAGCGTTTGCAAATCGAGTATTATGGCGTTCCTTTGACCTGATGAGCCGCGCTGTCGCTGGTCTTTGCTGTATACCTGGCGCCTATACTAAATTGCTGTACTGATACCTCATCCACAGCTCTTGTCGTACTTCCTCTTGGTCCTGTACGTCCATCCCCGGCTCCCAATATCGCTGAGGCGCAAAGTACCCTTGTCAGCAACCCAAAGCCCCACCTACTTACGACGACCTTGGCCTCGATAATATGCCTAGGACAGATTCAGACGATCTCTGGATCCAAACAGGACTTGCGTACGAACTCCAGAATGAATTTGACTTTGAAGATCTGCGGCTCCGTCAAGAACAGGCAGAGCTCGCCGCACTTTACACGCAAGCCACGTTTCAGTGCAGGATATGCATGGGCGACTTGCCAGAAGACGACGTCGCCGAAGTAGATGATTGCGTGCACACGTTGTGTAGACCCTGTTTGAGGGAGTTTGTTTCCTTGAAGATCCAAGAACATCGGTACCCGATATTCTGTCCCGTATGCACCATCGTCAAGGACCGTAAAGCTCAGCCTGGTGGTATGTATCACACTTTGCTATTCCCTCGTTGGCGGCGTTAATGTTTTTTTTTGGCTTTATAGTGATCTCGAGGTTCCTGATCGAACAGCTCGGTATCAGCGAAGAACAGTCTCAGATCCTGACCGAGATGGAGCTGGCTGAATTCACCGTCCAAGTCCATTGTCGCAGGTATGCCGCCTATCCGCCTCCCTGTACCCTTTCGATGTATGTGAAAGAAATGACACGCTTCCAACAGGTGCCAACGCCCTGGCTTTGTGGATCGCGAAGACTACTCGGAAGTAACTAATATCATGTGTCCTCAATGCGACTGTTATCACATATGGTGCAAAAAATGCGAGCAGACGATCGTCGTCGACGGCCCAGAACATTCGTGCGACGGGTCGTCCGAGCTAGACCATCTGATGAAAGAAAAGGGGTGGAAACATTGCCCGAGTACGTGAAATGTATATCCCCCCCCTTTGCCCGAGCGTAGACGCAACTCCGGGGGGACTCACGCAAACCAACTTACAGATTGCATGACGCCAATCCAGAAGGAAACTGGATGCAATCACATGACGGTATGTACCCGCCCTTCTTCTCTCCGGTTTACATCTTGTTCGTCATCCGACATTGATGCCATGTTCTCTTGTATTCTGGCAGTGCATCTCGCCTGGGTGCAACACTCACTTTTGCTACGTCTGTGGTGGCATGATCATCCGATCTGCGCTCAACCACGAGATTAATACGGCCGTCTCGGCACATTTTAGCAGATGTCAGCTGTTCGAAGTCGTGAATTGACGTGTGGACGAAGGAGATGTTTTACGGCCGTTACGTTTATGAGGATATGATTTACAAGGATATGTGACTACTGCCAGAATGCTGCATATATATAGCTACCTCTTTCCAGGATGTCCCTCTTCTCCGTGTGAAACTGTGTCATTCCCTGCTTGTTTTTTGACATGTTATTTCGATCCCCCCTTTCGCGTACTTGGTACTAAGTACTCAGCCCCAGTGAGTGTAACCGCCTTCGTAATGATGCCCACATGACCGTTCACGCGCACGGTCGGCCGGAGCAGGCTTAAGCCTATGTAGGATACACTTCCGTACTACGTCTAAGTAATTTCAAGAAGTCAAGCACTCTTCTCAACAACTTCCGCCTCCGGCACGTTTCCCATAAGCTTGCCAAGGAGGGGCACCATTTGACCTTCGGAACGTGAATGAACACCGTTCTTACCTTTAAATTGCGTGCAAATTAATGAATTGTGTAATTAAAGGTATATACTTAGACGTAAGGCTCGAAGTGACATCGTCATAAGATACGCGACACCTCAATTGGGCTTTGGACGCGGCGTGAATTTGAGCAAACATCCGTCCTTGGGGAAGAGCGTTGCAATGATCCTGTTCACACGTCTAATGAGCACACGTGGATCATCACGCAGGATACAAGACGCACTGGACTTTATCGCTCTCGGGCGTCAGATGATGCTCCCAGTTGGTGAGCACGCTGGCGGTGGCAAGGACGAGTGCTATGTTCAATTGTGCGTACTCAATACCGATACACTTGTGAGGACCACTGCCAAACACGAGGTAGTTTTGAGGGTTGGTATTGGCAGAGTTGTTGGGATCGAGCCAGCGTTCGGGGATCAGGCTGTCGTGGTCGGGGTATACTTCGGGGTCATGCAAAGAGTTGTAGAAGGATGGGATCACCATACTGGTGGCAGGGACCGTGTAATCAGAAGTGATGGGGAACGGCTTCGTGGTCCTGTAAGGAACCTTGGAACGAAATCGTCAGGAGCATGTCCATGGAAAAATAGTAGATGAGATTACCATGGTGACAGGAGGCTTGACGCGCATGCTTTCCTTGACAAAGGCCTTCAAGTAGGGCATCTCCTCCAACATTTCCAAAGTTATAGGCTTGTCGACATCATTGCCTCGAACGCGGTACTGTTCCTCGCGAAGCTTGGACAGGATGTCGGGCTGGTCTGCCAAGTGCTGGAAGCCGTAGATCAAGCCGCTGCTCATAGCATCTTGAGAGGCGAATAAGAACGAGAAAACGACCATGGCCATCTCGCGGTCACTGAAATCTTTCCGACCCTTATAACCAGGGGCTTGCATTTCCTTGACCCACTGCTCCAGCATGCAATCTGGCTCGGCACCCTCTGCAATAGCGATTTTGGATTTTGCGGCAGCCATCTCCAACCATTTAAATGCGGCTTTACGAGCTTGAATGGCTTTGTAGACTTTAGTTCCAGGCAAAGCCAGGGGAAAGTTGACAAGCTCGAGGGCACGGGTGATATCCCAGTACTTTTGGCTGATCTCAGCGGCGCCGTGCTCAGGAATATGGGTACCGCAGAAGACACGAAGCGACGTGTGCATATTAAGTTCACGTGCCGTCTTCATGATCGACTTGGGTGAGGGATCCTTGGCAGCGTCTGCGAGCCATTGATTCAGATGTTTGCGAGTGATGGCGTCCTGGATGGAAATGTACATGCTTCGAGGCGATGAGAACGTGAATACCGGAACACGGGCCGGAAGACGCGTACCTAAGAGCCTTGCGGGTAAAAAGCGTGTTCAAGATCTTCCGGTACTCGACGTGGCTTTTACCAGTGAGGAAAACCCTGTGGAAGAATGTTATAGCATCTGATCGCGTACCAGCGTGAATGGCATATACGAACCAGTTATCGGGCATGATGATTGACTTTGCGGAGTGAGTAAGACAGGGCTCGGCATAAGTCGGGGAGTTCAAAATCTTGCGCGAATACTCGTTCGACGAAGCCATGACAATAAAACTAGGTGCAAGATCGTGTCAACAATCATTCGACGCGGATACGAGGACGTGACTCACATGTTGAAAACACTAACGGCACTAAGAGCACCCGAGTTCCATTGAGCCATGTAGCCCTCCATAGTGGGCTTCACGGAATCAGCGAACTTTCCGATGAGTGGAATGGTCCATGTCGCGCCGGGGAGATGTTTTTTCTTGTACCTGTACACGGACTGCTCAAGGACAAGGAGGGCGGCGACAATGGCGAGGGCGGTGTAGAGCCAAGTACCCTGGTTGGGAGCAGGGGCGAAGAAAGAGGTAACGGGGATGTGAACGAGAGGGGAGGAGAGAAAAGAGGGGCTGGGCACGGAAGATGAATAATGGCGGAGGAGGGATGCCATGATGACAGTTGTTCAACAAAAGAGACCAGAATAGCCGAGTCTTATTTACCAGGCATCCTCCCCCTCCCTCACGCGCTGATTGGCTCCAAAAAATCAGTCGACAGCAGTACATAATATAAGCACAGCCACCGACCAAGTGTAACTATGTCGCTTCCAGATGAGTCCGTCTCTCTCCAGGGGTCAAAGCTACACGCTGTCGCTATCCATGCGAGGGTCAGGCTACAAGGCTGCGAGGATTTGGAGTACTCTGTTAAATTTAGAACCCATGTGGAAGTCACATGAACCCACACAGTCAAACACAGCATTATTAACCTCACTCCCCCCTTTTAGGGATCGTTAAATAATGCGGCTGTACGAGCAGACTTACTGGTAATAACTTGGCTTGTATTTGTCCCCCAATGCACTGTGAGGCACCCCCATGCAGGCAATAAAAACGGCTGAGAAATCTAGCTTCAGATTTGCTACTTTTCTCTTGTTCGTGGAATAATGATGATGGGTAATTTGACATAATAAACGCACAGCCACTGCTAAAGAGGAACTACTTCACTTCCACATGTCTGTCCCCTTCAGAGGTCGTGGCTATCCCAGACTCCGACATACGAATCGTCGGTAGCGTTGGAATCTGATCAGTATACGTGTACACCCCTTCATATCCCCACCTTCTCGCGTTCAGTCTGTACAAGTTATCATCAGTGAACTCATCAATCAATCAAGCGTGAAAAAAACCACATACATGGCGAATAGAGAATTCACATAGGCTACACGATCAACACGTCAGGGCACATCATTCGTCTGTATCCAATATATTCTTACACGGTGCGACGATCAATACCGGGGTTATTATGTTTGATGGGCCCTTGTTGATGGCCCACTGTGACGATCTCAGTTTACATCTCTGCTCGGAAGACTAAAAAGAATAGCTTACGGTGACAGCGATGCCTAAAGTTACGATGCTGATGTATACTTAGGGTGGTTCTCGAATTAAACAGGATCACGCACCTTGTCAGCGCGCCCATTTGAATCGTCACCGTGACCAGCCGTTGAATTCTCCCCCCCGTCCTACATAATAATTAGCTTATAACCACGATGACTGCGAACATCATCCAACCGTTTGACCCCTGAACGCCCAGGACGCAGATAGAAATACACTGACGAAGTGATTAGAGTGTCGCACACTACTCCCAGAAAGGCATATAATCCGCTGAACTGAAGCAGGAAATGCATCAAACTGACGAGATTATAGAACAATGAAAGCACCGACCAGTATATGAGTTGGCGCAGATGCAGGCCCTCTGTTTAATTTAGATAATAGCGAGATGGAGGACCAGACCGAAACTTACTGCCCAAAGCTGGAGACTAGTGTAGCACAGTCAGCAAACGAAATAGAAAAAACATTGGTTACCTACGCGTCCCGAATACTATACCAAGTAATCAATTAACAGACACAATTAGACGAGGGATTTCACTCACAGAACTGTGAAAAGCTTAATAGCCACTAAAAAAGAATAGTAAGTGAGGAGTATGCCGTCAAAACGGCGTTACACACCACTAAGCCCGTGATTATTTTGTTCCTCTGGCTAACTACAGCGAACCGCTCAGCAAAATGAAATATCGATAGTAGGAGCTACGAACTTATCCACAACCTATTTCCGTAGAAACTAGTTCGTGTGAGTCGATTAGCCTCACTCGCCAAAGTAGACCCACCATTGAACAATGAATGGGATTGCCATCTACACATGATTTAACAGTTATTGGAACACGTCGTAAATCATCACGCAGCATACCGATGTTGCAGCATTCGCCTGTAGTTGCCTGCATAATGTTCGTGGGAGACGACGACGAATCATTGAGTGGTGACTGACCAAGGAGCCGAAGGTGCAAGCATTGGATTTGTCTCACGAGATGCAACGAGAGACCACCACTCGTTATTAATCAATAAATATATCTGAAACGAGTTTAGTATGCTGCATGAACGCTCCGAGTCAGTTCATGGGAATGCAATGGACATGGATGCTTCTTACAACATCAGGATTACCTAGACATCAACACGCGATGAGCCAGCTACTGGATTCTTGGAAGAAAGGTCACGCACCAGGTACCTTAGCAGTAATATATCGCGCGGAAAGGAGCGAAAATAATCGCAGAATTGACCGAAAGCAGCCCCATACATACTGTTTCAGCAGGTTAGATACGAACTTTGGAGATCATATGATCACAGACAGTAATGCGATGGCCAGACCTTCTCAGACCAACAGTTGTACGGAAGCGATCAGAAAATCACAGATCAGACTAACGGCGGATCACGGGTGCTCACCGATGAAACTAGATATGTCTAGCTGTTCGATAGAAGATACTCCCATATTCAAAGGAATTGAGCTCGGCGCCTGGAAAGAGTGAAAAAAAGCAATGAAGCACGAGGCTGGAGTGTAATACTTAAAGGGACAAACCATAAATGCCAAGTATGCCCTTCTGCCGGGGATGCGCAGACCGCAGTGCGTCTCTGTTACCAGGCAACGAATTAATGCCTGTTAGTACATCGATTCTTGAAACCAAACCAATTTTGCGGGCACAGCACGCAAGCTTCTCGAGAGATAAGTATATCCTTGGATGGTATAAGTTGAAAGTTGGAGGAACATTAATTCCTCCGGCGCAATATGGCTTATTGATGTGATGCCAATTTATTACGGCATTGCGAAGTTTCAGGTGTACCAAACCATGAGTCCCAATATAATGTCTCAGCAAAATACCTAGTCACGACGATCTACCTCGGACGACATCAAGAGCATTTTTAGCTGGCAAGCCCACCGAGACTCATCGACAAAAGCCTCACGCGGACCAGAATGTGTAGCTGGACCGTTAATCCGGAAAAAGGGCGCGGACGTTCAAATCAAATCGTCCCTTTCTACACGTGAAGGCATCACTTCATGTTCGTGGAGTTTGGGTAAAAGGTATACCGACCCGCGTAATAAGCTTGGCTCAACTTTGCTCTGGGGGGGAGCATGAAGCACATATCAACACGCAACGTATAAATCCCCATGGAGATAAGCATGCGCCACAGGGAGATCTTTGCAACATTGAGCGTGGCCAGGTTAGAGAAGACACCACTTCCTCAGGCTGATCACGACATCTTAATGTCACTGTATGAGTGCTATGTCCAAGAGAAGACAAACAATGCCGGGCGAACAATCACCAACTGAAAGGAGATAATCAAAGCAATAGACTAGCCATGACAACAACCATTGCCACACTAAGGACACCCTGCATGCCAGCTCTTGCACCTATTTCGGCACTGCTCGTTGTGGAGGAAGTGTTAGAAGCTGCAGCGGCCGTCAAATTGACCGGGGGAGGTGCAGTGGATGCGTTCAAAGAGGTGTTGACATTTGATGCAACAAAGGTTGGTCCACTTCCGGCGCCAACGCTGTTGACGTTGGGGGCGAGGTATGGGACGTACGCGCCAGGATTTAAAGCACCAGGAATCGTGCCTGTGAGGTTCAGGAGTGGAATGTTTTGGGTCGTCACGTTGCTGTTCTGGTACGAGGTAGCGTTTGCAACAAAGGCAAAGACGTCTGGCAAGGGAACTGTTAAACTTCAAGTCAGGGTACCAGGGGGATGGAGCGAACTAGAAACGGTCTTGTTGGTGTCCTGGCGGCCAAGATTGCCAAGACTCCAGTTATTTTGGACAGTCGAGAGACTAATCAAGTCGTGTAAGCTAATGGTCCTGACCAAAGTGAACAGTATGCCTTACATGGAGTAGTGGGTATAGAACGTAGCATCAGTTGTGTTCCAGTGGCTTGATGGAATCACGCCACCCAGCAGAAGGGCAAACACCTGGTTGTTGATGTTATAGGTTTCGTTCCTAGGGGAAAAGAATGAGAAAAAGTTTCATTTTCCAGAAATTGACGAACTCATCAAATGTCAAAAAAATCAATGTCCTGGGTGTGTTGAAATTGGGGTCCTGAAGCAGGGGCACTAGCCAGTAGTCCAGCCAGGAAGCAGCATACTCGATAGTGGTATCATGTGCATCGCTGTGATAAAGTCAGCACGAGGCACTAATGAGATATAGCGACCCACTTTCGGAGGTTTGGCGTGACAAAGATCCATTGAGAAAGGGCGTCGTTGTCAACCTGTGTTATGCGTACACATTCAGCAAAACGATTAAGCAAGACGACCAGACAGCACCCACATCAATAGCAAAGTCGTTGAAGTTCCTAATACGCGCGGCACGCGTGTTGTTCTCGCCAACCGAATCAAAGATAACTAACGGGTTGTGCTTGCGTACGTAGTAAGTATAGTTGTCAGAGTTGGTGAAGTTGTAGCCTGGGTATCCATCCGTGGGCATATTCTCCTGGTAGGATGACCAGCTGATATTATCCACCTCCAAGAGGTCTACGATTGTCGAAATATTATTGGGAATATAAGTAAGATCATCGTTTGCAAGTCCGAAGAAGTCGCCTCCGACCGATGCAACGTAGTTGGGCTCACTAGGGTGAGTCACACCGTAGTAGCTACTGAGCAGGATGCCCTGGGCGGTCAGGTTCTGGAAGGCGGGATTTGAGTTGGCTTGATTAAAGTCGGTGTTCTCGAGCCAGATCTGAATGAAACGGTCGAAAACCTTGCCAGGCACATTGGGGGTGTTGGTGATCGTGCCGTTTGAGGCGCCAGTGTAGAAAGAAGACGTATCGGTCGGTCTGTGAAAGCCGGATGTCAGAGCTGTGAGGGTGGCGACATGGGTAACTGGACTCACGTCGCAGCAGGGGCAGTGAAGGTCGACGCGACCGACGCTGAAACAGAGCCTACGACTGCTCCGAGAAGGATGGGGTACTTGATCATCATGCTGGATGCAGTTCAAGGGCACCCGTGCAGGAGAGTCAGGGCATGATATGCCGTCGCGCTGGCAAGCACGTGCGAGTATATCCTGAAATCGACGCTCCGCATGAAACCATCAAGCATCAAGTTCTGGGTTCGACAGTAATAGTAAGATTAATACACCGCCAAAGAAGGCGGCAAAGAGTAAATATCAATGGTGCACGTGACTTGAGATTCGACGTAGACGTCTGCCACCGCCAAAGTCAGATCATGATGCTTCCAAGGTGATCGAATAACGAGCACTCGACATGGAATCGACTTCTCGACTGTCTAAGCGCCACGGAATCAAATGACGCAGGTAACAGCTTCCACAAAACTCACCTCAAGGTTGTTTCAGCATAACTGGGAGTTCATTATCCCGTGTTGTCATCATTGTTATCAATAGTGCGCTGCAACGCGCAAGTATGTTACTTTCGTTGGCCCGTCAATTAAGAAACTTAATGTCAAATCATACTCTATAACAGCGAAGTACCAGCAAATACAGTACCCATAACCGACACCAGGAGACCAGGTCGGGCAAAGCCACCGATGGCGCCACTGGTGGAGGTCATGTTCGCGGCCGTTAAGCTGATAGGCACCAGTACGTCTGAAGCATTCAATGTCATTTGGTACTGTTCGCAACAAAGGTCGGTCCACTTCCACCACCAGTTCCCGAGGTGTTGGGCGCGAGACAGGGAACATAGCATTCAGGATTCAATGGTCCAGGAATAGTCGTAGTAAAGAGGCAGGTCCAATTTGGCTGTGAGATCATTATTCTTGTAACCAGTTCGGACATTCGCGACAAAATCGAGGAGTCATCTGAAAAGTGAGATAAGTTACAGTCATGCCTAATCATCGCACAACGCTCACTGGACAATGTCTTGTCGGCATCTCCACGACCAAGGTTTTCAAGGTTCCAGTTCGCTTCGGCTGTCAAGATACTGAAGAGACTCGAGCACGCCAGAATAAAGTTGGGCGGAAAGGTCGACCTTGCGTGAAGTAGAAGATGTCACCGGAGTGTACACTTGTGAAATTGGCGGTTAGTCCTAATAGATGCCGTGTATACTAAATTCTACTCACTCATCGAAAGCCAACAAGATCAATTTCTTTGGGGCGTTGAAGTTGGGGTCCCGAAGATACAAGTCAAACCTTAAGCACGTACGTACTTTCTAAGGCTAGGGATGATGAATACCCATTGGGAGATGGTGTTTCCAAGCTGGGCAAAAATCAGGTGCCGCCAACTGAACGTTCATATAAGTAAGCTTACATCGACAGCATAATCATTGAAGTTCCTGATGCGTGCGACACGTGTTGCGTTCAACCGACCGAATTGTAAATGACAAAGAGGGTTGTGCTTGCGGACATAGTAGGTGTAATTGTCAGGGTTTCGTGTAGCTGAAACCACCGTAGCCGTCAGTTGGCATGTTCTCTTGATATTCAACCCAACTAATGCTCTCCTGATCCGGAGGTCCACAATGGTGGACATAATGGACGAGGTATATCCTATACTATCAGTGTACAGTCCGAAGAAGTCACCTCCACCGGCGTCGAAACAGCTCGTGTGGGTCAAGCCATAATAACCTGTGAGAGTGATACCCTGTGTCGAGAGGTTTTGGAGGTCGTCTTGGGAGGCCGCTTGGGCGGAGTCGGTGTTTTCGAGCCAGGTCTGGACGAAGCGATCGAAAACGGCACCACGAACTACACGGGTGTTTCGGCATAGAAAGACGACGTGTCAGTGAGACGGATGCCAGTGGGCTGTCGGGTTAAGTCGACTGCCGAGAATGTCAACATAGACTACACACCCAGCAGCTAGAGCAGCGAACGTGGACGCGACTGCAGCAGAGGCATAAATCCATTATTGGATATTCTCTCTGGCCATCATGCGTCCTAGTTTCAATAGAACGGTCGCGACTGGGCGACACCCAGGGTAGTCGGTGATGGCATTTGTACTTTTGTCTCAGGTCAGTCCTGAAGATAGACCCCGCAACCAAAATCCCCATAGAAACCCCTACTGGTATTCTTATACGATTTTGACACGGCAGTTGCGTTAGCGTGAAAGTGTTTTCGGGAGCTGTCGTACCTACATGGGAGTGTGATGTAGCTCATCGGATCGAAATACAACTCTTCGAGTTCATGTGCTTTGAGCACGAACGTGTCTTGCGCGGACCTCGCGGTACCTGGGACTTTGGCTGCGTTCGTGATACAGGCTCCCTACTATAGCTTTCCTTGTTCTATATTTGAGCGCCAAAATGGACGCTAGGGACCACTGACGTGGTACATCAAGCAGCACCCTTTTATCGTCTTCGGGGGGCCGTCGCCGCTACTTTTGAACGTAAAATACCGCACACCTGCTTGAACGTTGCGCTGGGACCGCACTGGGCGTCGGATGTGTAGCTGACCTCCAGAAAGCAATGATTACATCCGATCCCTTAGCATACATCCTAATTTTAGACGCCAATAATCGCTGGTCTGCTTGCTGTCTTGCGCTGTAGTTTAAGATTCAAGCTCACCTAGTCCTGATGTACACAAGTCTTGGACCTTTGGTATGTGGAGACCAGGCAAGAATTCAGCTACGGCCTTGACTTGGAGTCGAAGAGCGAAGGGTTACCGGTTAAGTTTGGTGCTTGTTGCTTCACACGGATTTACTCAGCCGATCACATGTGGCAAGAAACGACAAGGAACGCACCTCAACTGCGAATATTTGAATCACGGCAACACAGGCATGTGAATCAAGGCTGTATAAGTCAGGACGTTCCCTTCAGCTACGTGCTATACCCGCGAGGACGTCTCCAGGTATAAAATGTCAACCAGCGTGTTTGGTAGTGCCTGACTGGCAGTCCCGCAGACGAGTAGTTGCGACCAGCATCGATGAAGATTTCCTTTCAGCGAACCAGAGCCTTCATAGCGTAGCAGCATAAGGTGCTATGTCCATGATCAACGTCTGTCAAAGGGCACGGGCCTTCAGCAGTAGAGTCAGTCTCCTAGTGTATTGGCAATGAAATGCAAATGTCCAAGAAACAAGTGAGCAGCATGAGCACAGCCTCAGGCTTGCAACTTATATGTAAATTGGAATGGGTTCTCGTATGGCGTGTACAATGTGTAGTACGCAATGGGCCTCATATGACACTGCATCAATGGTTAGGACTGGCGTAAACGTGGTAAAGCGGCGAATTTCATACAACATTTAGGTCGGTGTATAATATTGGTCCATCTGCTGTGTGTCACAGGGCCGCTCACATGATGTGGGACACGGTGCGTTCGAAGGCTGAGAAAATGCATGCGTATGAACCGGAGATGCGGCGCCTATTTCATTCGCTGTATCACTTCAAAACCGTCCGGAAACCCTCGGGGCGGGCTCGTCTCATCAAGCAAGTGCCTCCATCTGTTCAAGCCCCCACTCTGTCATCTTGCACTGCTTGTTCACTATCACATTCTTTTTGACGAGGCCAATGAATAGTTGCAGTGAACCACACCGCCTACCAAATTGGATAGTTTCGGAATATCCAGGTCCCGGGTGCCGAAAAATTCCGGGCTACGGTCCATGATTCTGAATGTCTATCGCATCGCCGAGGCAGAAAAAATATTTGAAAGTAAGTCAGGAGAAGCTCCGCGTTTCATTAATTGTCCCAAGAGTGCGTGCCATCGAAGAAAATTCCATACACCACCCCACAGCGGGGGAAATGCGGTATCACCCTCGAGTCAGCCGGCGAAAGGTTCAGCCATGTGAGCCACACTGGGGTAGTTCGTCTGATCCAGGGGAGCTCTGAGATAGCCTGCACTTGGAAGGACTCCGTGGGGTCCACATGTTGTTCGCGTTAACACCTGTGAGGTGCTAGAAACTAGTGGGGAGAAATGATTTTCTGGAGTGAAACCAAGCCAAGGTCGCGGAATATGCGACAATTCAGCAGGGACACAATGCGGGTTGCGCTCAAAAGATAAGAAGACCCTAGTTCGAATGGCAAATATACCTCCGTTTGTCAGCTCGAAACCGGGGACTCAACTGCACAAATGCCTCAAGTAGCAGAATCGATCGGCCCGAAGGCCAGACAATTCAAAAGCATCGCCCATTGCACCGAGGGGCTTTGCAGAGGTGACAGAGGTCCGAGTGATCTGTTACGAGGAAAACATAGAATAACTTGAGATGAGAGTAGGGCCGCACGTGAGATTCGCCGCTCTTTGAAGGTGCGGCCTTGGGATCCAGGCTGTTTCAAGAAGCAGATTCGACTCGGCCACTGTGTGCGAGTCGGACCGACACCGGCGACACGGCATGGTACGAGGGTTTGAATCCCAGCGTCCATTAATTCTCGTCGTGAACAAACTTGTACTAGTAGGAGTGTCCGAAGTCTCGCCGCCACCCTGTGCCAAATATGGCATGCTG
The DNA here is from genome assembly GCA_038094755.1 of Caloboletus firmus. NCBI lineage: Eukaryota > Fungi > Basidiomycota > Agaricomycetes > Boletales > Boletaceae > Caloboletus > Caloboletus firmus. The sequence goes on along the minus strand of JBBPUO010000315.1, from coordinate 2,833 downwards.
CGCGAAATATCGGTTTTTTGAAACATATTATGGGCATTTCCGTACACCATCGCCACCTTGATAAATACCAGTACACGGTCTCTATCAGGATACATCCCCGTTCCCCATCGAACTGAATGGAATAAAGCATCCCCCTGCCATGGTTCGTGTCCACTTCAGTCCTGCCAGCCTATCGTCATATTACCTTGACCGCAGGTCTTTGTGAACGAAAAGAAATTTGCGTGGTATACATTACTTATCAACGCCTTTCTGGAACCCATGGTTGACCAGCGACCTACAGCGAAGCATGCATCAAAGGGCATAGATCTTCGTCATGTCATCACACCGAGCGTCCATTGTTCGAGGTGAAGAAGAAGGGACGACCTGTTTCACAATGCCCCAAATGTCGCGAACTGCGCCAGGAAAAGCGTGTACATTCCAAGTGTAATTGCACCCCCCGCCAGCCTGCCGTCGACAAAGTCCCTATCCCCGCCGCACGCCCAGACAAGAAACGTGAGCGTCCTACAGCAGGATCAGTTGGGCAGGACACTGATGCCAACTCATTTGGTAGCCCGTCGGTTCATGCCTAGCGTGCCTACTCTACCCAACGGAATCTTAGACGCACTTCAACCTACCACTGCTTCACCGCCTCCTAACGCAAGGCAAAGAGGTGAGGATCGAGTGCGAGCGCGTACACGAATTCTGATCACATTCTCACACAGTGGACTCGCTTCTCAATCCTTGTCACTGTAAAAACGTACGACAGTGCAAATGCAGAAGAACATCCTGCATCGCCGGATCCAGTTCCTGTAGCGTGAGATGCTCGGACTACGGGCTACAGACCCTCGCCGAGGCAGCAGCGATGTTCCGTGATCGACCAGTACATGACACTGCCTCCGAACACCCATCGGATTCACAACCTGGGTCCTGCTGCGCAGA
>JBBPUO010000314.1:7903-22518 GCA_038094755.1 Caloboletus firmus | reverse complement strand
GCATATCAAAAACATGAAGACAAAAGAGAAAGATGCAGTCTGGGTCAATCCAGACTATGGACAAGTGATCCAGACACTGCAATCCAGACCAGATAACTACAAAAAGGGATTTTGCTCACCTTAGATTGGATAGTACATTTGCAGGACATAATGGAGGGTATTTGTGGACATTTATAGATATCTGAAAATGGGGGATACAAACATAAGGAGTTGTAGACTTCTACAACACAAACACTTGCCCTATATGCTAGGCTGCATATATGTGCCTTATGTAATTATAAAGAAACTAAAACATGTAACTATGAAACTCCAACATATAAATGAATAGAGAATGAGAAAGTCTAAGGGAACTCCAAACTTCTGAACAGCATTCTCTTCTAGAATACTCCAGAGTTCATGAGTAAGAGATAAAAAGGGATCCAGAATACTGGAGTTTGACTTAGCAGTAACTCAGGATATGACAGGTATGTAGATTGCATTCAAACTGAAAGTTGCTTAGTACTTTTACCACCTTTGAGAGTTATGCCTAAATGTTTCATTAGTGATATAACCACATCCCAATTTAATACTATTATTCCTAGCTAATGCCTGCATTGGAAGTTGGCAGTTGGTGGACATTATAAACTCAAACCATACCAAAGAAATGATGTACATTCTCAATGTTTTTCAGCCACCTTGTCTCCAAACTGAGATCTAGCATCCACAGTTTAGGCAAGCCATTATGGGACCATTATGATCCCCAATATGGTACCACTAAATGTCTCACTTGTTAATCATTCATTTCGAGTTTTGCAAATGTATACTGTAAATCACCCATGAGTACTAATTTGACCCATGGCATTGGAATGGCAATCTGAAGACACATAAATATACCAGCCAGCTGCAGTTACAGGGGAAGGAAAAACAAAATACTACAGTTGAAGCTACCAATAGAACTTAATACCAAGCCAAGTAAAAACCAGTTCAACACTTAGAGTATGTCCGAGGGCAATGCGATAATGACAGAAATGCAAGGATGTACCAGAGTTCACCCAAGGAAGAAACACACACACGGAATATCCAGGCCTGAGTCGCGTTCGGTCCAACGAGAAAAGCATCCGGAAGGTTCAGAGCAAGGCTTTCCATCCGGCGTCACGACATTTCTTCACCAAGCGTTTCACTTCCTGAGAGCGCGCGCGCGTCGTGACAAGAAGAGTGTCTGGCATGTCAACAATAACCAGATCGTCGACTCCAAGACAGGTAATCAGTCGTCCGGACCCAGGGACAACAATCCCACCAGCAACTTGCTCAGTGAGAACTACAGGAAAACTGTGTTGGTGGCGATATCAATTACGAAACAGAGCAACGCACCCAAGTTACCATCACCAAGTACGCGAGGCTGATTGGATTCTGCGGGAAGAAGGTCCGCGAGAGAAGAGAAGTCTCCAACGTCATCCCAACCTGACGGAAATTACGTCAGAGAAGCATTCTTTTGATCCGCCAAACCCCACGGAACATACCGAAAGTCGCAGGGACGACGGCCACCTTGCCTTCAACAGCAGCAGGTTCCGCAACAGCGTTATCAATAGCAATTTTCTCGAGAGTGGGCCACACTTCGGCTAACATTTCTCGACGTTTTTCTTCGTCCGTCCAGACACTGGCAATCTTTTGGAGCCCATCGTGTAGATCAGGTTTATAATCCTTCAGGAGCTCCATGAGTACAGTTGCCCTTGTCACAAACATGCCGGCATTCCATCGATAATTACCCGTGCCAATATATGCAGCGGCAGTGCGGGCGTCTGGTTTCTCCTTGAAACTGGACACGAGTCTCGCATTTGGAGCCTGCTTCATGCCCAGCTTATCGCCGAGACGGATGTAACCGAACGCAGTGGATGGGTGTGACGGTGCGATACCGATAGTGACGAGATAGTCTTTCTTCGCCACTTCGACGGCCTCAGCAATCGCCGACAAGAACGCATCGTCACCCGAAATCATGTGATCAGCTGCAAAGGATCCAATTATAGCGTCGGGGTCCCTTTTCGCGAGCACGGCAGCTGCAAGACCGATAGCTGCCATAGAATCCTTGGGCCCAGGCTCACAAAAGAGGTTGTGAGAAAGGAGATCTGGCAATTGTTCGTGGATGGACTTGACGTGTCCAGGTCCAGCGACAACTGTCGTACGAACCGCAGAAGAAAGGGGTAACAGCCGATCCCAGGTGGCTTGAATCAAGGACCTTCCCTTCAAAGTAAGGTCAAGAAGGAACTTTGGGTGCTCCTCTCGAGATAAAGGCCAGAGGCGAGTACCAGCCCCTCCTGCAGGGATGACGACATAAAATCCCGGGATGTCACGTTGTGAACAAGAGATGGGAGTGACAGCATTATCTCCAAGCGGGGAAGGAACGAGAAGTGCCGGAGGAACTGCCGAAAGAGTGGGGATGCTATGTGGAGAAAGGAACGGGGACTTTGCACGGAGTAGAGGACTCCCGAGGATGGGCGACGCAGAGCCAGGGGAGGTAGCGATACGATTTCCGTTGACGCTGTGGTTCTGCCGATAGGTCGGTTAGTCGACGGAGTCATAGTGGTGCCAGCAATGGACATACATTGAAGCCTTCTTTGACTTGTCTCTCGAGACTTGCGTTGGCGAGTCTCAGGTCTGTACATTCCTGGCGAAGTTCAGATATCTCAGCTTGCTATGATGCCCTTTGTTAGAGATGATGTTCTTTGACTCAGAAAACCGCCAGCGCACCGATTTTTGCACGGCACCCAATATCTGCGCGAACATAGCCTCTACACTGAGAGCATTGGCGGTGGTATCTCCCTGTGCGGGTAAAGTGCGCGGAAGGTAGGACATGGTGGGCTCAGGTTAAGGGTATTCGGGAAGACAGGTAGTGAGGAAATGATGAAAGTAGCTCGCGTTTTGTAAACGTGTATGAAGCCAATTGCGGTGACGCCTCAGATCCTATTTCGGTATGCAGGTCCCGGTTCGGACACAGGGTAGACTGAACAAATGCTGTTACTTGATACCCCACTTGTATGAAAATCCAAAAAGTGACAACTTCTCAGACTATACAAACTCTGATCACATTCGCAACGCTAGAAGGATCTCTGGGCCATAAACAAGCGACAGAATAAACATTTGTTATTAAAATCGCAGAGCAAGGATCGTGGGACATTCGTTTCCACAGTGATCCGTGCATGCTGAACGTTTCAAGCCGTCTCTGATGTTGATGGATATAGCTATGAATGTGAACTTGTGGCGCAGTGCCTAGCTACTGTCACCCTCAAACTCCACTGCCTGGTACTTGCGTGCTTTTTTGTGTGGATTAGCTAGCGACGCCCCCTTTGGCCGAGATGTCAATATCTCTGTTTGGAGAGCACGTGGAAGTCAGCAGGCAAAGCGGCGAAGTGCAGAACTTCGTAACCTACTCGGCTCTGCCTCGCTTGGAGGAGATTTCGATTTAGCCTTTTTCGCTGTCCTGACCTGTGCAAGTTCTGCCTCCAATGACTTGATTTTCCGTTCAGCAGCTTCAACTTCGTCTTCAGCTTGAAACAGTGCTGAGCGCTCGGAGACGTGCGCTTTCTTCGCAGGAGGGTGTACATGGGTGGCTTGAAGAAATGCAAGGTTTCACCTCTGAAACGTCTCGAAGTGCGACCTGTCAGACGCACCTGACCTTGTGGGGGATGATCCCGCGGCTCCGGCAGTCTGGGCAGAAAACGAAGATGGGTTCAATCGACACTTGCGAGATTGTGCTTGGAGGGCAATCTTGGTCAGTCGTCACCACTGCTCAGGAATGGACGCTCCATTGTTTCATACTGTACTGAGGATGGTTGTCGCATAAGATGCAGCTTCCCTGGCGGACAATTCAACCAGAGGGATGTGTACCGGTTTATTCGACGTAGGCCTCAACGTGAGCTAGAGGGTGATGATCGTTCATTGACAAATATATGGGACCAAAAAGCCAAGACCAAATTCACGTTGATCTTCGCACCTGTGTCGGGTGCCCAGTCACCGACACACAGTTCGCCATTCACGAATGCCTCAGACAGGTTGTGAGCGAAGCCCTCCAGCACTCGGGGGGTCGACTTTGAACCCTGCGGGACAGTAGCAATGAACAGGTCGGAACATGCCGATCAGCCGCCAAAAATGAACTGCTGGACGAACGATAAACTCTGATATTTCTCGTGCGGACCATGACCCACGCCACCACCTCCCTTCGGGTCCCTTCAAGCCAACGTATACTGTCCAAGAGGACTCGCTGACTGCGGACAGGACGATAAATCGATCAAAACCTTGGTAAACGACTTGAGTTAGCTCGTCAAGCGTTCCGAAGTGAGACAGGATGTCCATTTCGTTACACCCACAGGGCAGGTCTGAGGTTACCTGGTGCAGAATGAGAAGCAGACAGGCAGCGATGGGAGCAAACAAAGCGAAACAGATACTGCACCGCCACCCTCAACCTTCGGCGATCCGATCCGAGGATCCGCTGCACTTCGGCACCATCATGATCCTATTTGCCAGGCGGCTGACCGCTATCATACCTCCAGTTGCTGAATAAAATAAAAACAAGACATCATGACCCGTCCACATGCTCCGAGCCGCTGTTGTCGGTACGATCAAGGCGAAGCCCCGTCAAGAGACAGCCTACTTGGGACTACTGTGTAGTCTTGACAGTTACGGGAATGACTGCAGCAAGACAAATGCAAGATCCACCAGAGAGGCAGGTCTTTCTTCATTACACTCGCCAAAGCAACAGTGATTGAGTGGCTTCGCAGGGCCTGATACCTCGTCAACGACCCTTGTAGTGCCCCTGACCGAGTAAGACTCCACATTCAAGAAGGAACTGACTCGGAGGACTACCGCACCCGGGGTCCAGTCACTGAGTTGCTCCACGCTCCATGACTGGTACCAAGTTGATTCTTCCCCGTACGTGGCGGCGGCCGCTGCACGACATCGGTATGCTTGCTCCAATATCGCCGAGGGGTCGCACTGGTTCGTCTTCCGTGGCCCTTCATGGTAGAACGTAAGCGCTAAAATCCGGATCTATTTTTCCCGTCGACACGAGACTTGACTGGTTGGTAATGGTACTCTCCGCTGATTCGAATTCCATCAACCAACAACGGAGAACGTGGTGTAACGTTATGAAGTTCATTTCCTGAGATTGTCACAACATGTCCACTCGGTGGAGCGCCGCTTGAGAGAGTTAGTTTCGCATACAACACTGGTAGGCGCGCAATATGAGCACTTTACGCTTCCTGTTCCACTATCACGAAAACATTTGTATTGGAATTCAAGGTGCATCAACCGGGTTCCAACTGATACCTCCTGCTTTCCCGGCGTCAAGGTTATCCAGAGCTGTTACATCCTCAGAATCGAGTGAGAAATCATATAACTCCGCATTGGATTCGATCCTGCTGGAAGTAGCCGACTTTGGAAGGGGGACAAATCTGCGGGAACAAGAAACAATTTGAAATGGATAAATTCCTCCGCGATGATAAATAAGATGAAAAACGCACCCTTTCTGCAAGGACCATCTGAGAAGTACCTGAGCAGGATCTCGTCCGTGCTAGATTGACGCAATAGGAGACATGAGGGAGCTGGTGCGGCGCGGTGATGATCGTTCAAACCTTCTTTGCTATTGCTTGAATGACTGGATGATCCATTTGCCCGCGCAAAATCGGGCAGTACGCTTGCACAACAATCCCGTGAGCACGACAATAATCCACAATAGGCCGCTGTTGGCACAAGGGGTGAAGCTACGTACAGAGAAGGACGTTACCTCATTGAATGACAATAAACAAACGGAACTATACCTCAATCTGATTCACAGCGGGCATCCGCAGCCCCGCATCTTTGATTTCATCGAGATGCTTGATACCACTAGATGATTCCAACGTGAATCAGGAAGTCGGGAAGCGGATTGCGAAAAACCAACTAGTTCGAGACCCCGACTGTCCTGATTTTCCCTGTCTTCTGGGCATCGAGCAAGGCGCGATAGGTGGCCAAGCGTCGGTCCGTGCCAGACAATGGATCATGGATCAAAAATAGATCGATATAATCTTTCGAGAGCCAACAGTGGACAGAAAACACAAGTGAACTGCCGAAGTGAGATGATTGAACATTCAATTCCCTACCGAAACCAAACCGTGCGAGCGATTCATCGACGCCCTTGAGGGTGCTGTCATAACCATGCGTTCTACTAATACATTTCGTGGCTTGCATGCAGAGCAGTAAGCGTCATGATGAACCATGCATTAACACCCACGCATCGTACTGATGAATAGGTCGCCCCGTTCGAGACCACTCTCTCTGACGGCTTCACCTACTGCGGCTTCGTTCCTGTACGCTTGGGCTGAATCGACATGCCTGAAAGCAACGGCGAATCAGATCAGTGACCGGGTACTGAAAGACCGTGCTTCGTAACGAATTGATCACACACCTGTAGCCGGCTGAAAAGGCTGTTAGAACGGACGGTCGTGTGTTGTAATTCTGGTACACGCCAAACCCAAGGAGGGGCATTGCATGGCCTACATTGCTCGCCGGGCGTCAGTGTGGATCGTGAACGAGATTGAACCCTAAATACCTGACGTCAACTGGACGGTTGATTTGATTGTAAGCGACATATTTGTAGAGTACGTCTGCTGATTGAGGTAACTGTTCTTAAGAGCTTTCAATGGAATCAAATGAACGGCACACCGTCGGATCGTCGCAACAAGGTTGCTGCGCTGCACTGAGCCGATCATCATCATCAAGCTCCATCGGAAGCCGGAAAGCAAGTTCAGGGGGTCATGTGACCATTTTGGGAACCTAAGAACAGCAGCCCATTCAAATGAACTGCCAAGCAGAAACGTATACGCCTCGTGATAAGCCAAGATACGACCGGGAGCATCGTGTTACCGAGCCGAAGTTAACCGTTGTTCTCGTTTCTGTGGAGAATAGTTACGGAATTCTAGCACTGGTATGGGCGGAACTTCTGTTCCCGGCAACTGCCATCCACGACCGCGGCCTCCTCAAACACCTTGTGGTCGGAACTCTAACTCTAAGATCAAGTGCGGAACATGTGATTGCACGAAGGGATCAAGACGGGGGAAGAGCGAGCTGTGGTGGTGAGTTGCTACCCTCGTGCTACTCTAATCCTCGTCCATGTCACCAAATCCCATTTCTCTCCGTCTCGCGACCCGTTCCCGCATCACATTCCTCGCATTCTCCGTGACGGATGAAAGCCGCCCAGCTTTCGCAAGTCCAACTAATAGCGCGTGAACTAGCCCAATGTGATTGTGACGACGGAGGCTATTTTCAAACTGCTCAAATCATAATTGGATAGGCTTATCAGATATCAGGACGGGTTCAACGACGTACAGCCCAGCGTTCACGTTTCGAGTTTTCATTGCTGATCTTCACAAGGACCTGACTCGTTTCTGAACGACTTCCTGTTTGCTGCAGATGCTCTAGCTGTGTTTTGAGAGCAGGCAGAGGATCATCGCGAAGGGCAAGTAAACTAAACTCCAACTGGGAGAAAGAAGTTGGTTTAAGAACGGTTATCTCCACTTGGGAACTCGCTTACCGCTCCAGTTGGATACGTGCTTATTCGATGCTCGATCACCTCTCTAATTGGGCGGATATTAATCCGGAGGAAAAATTTGACAACAACAACCCACCTTGCTTTCCTCAGCCAGCCCTCCCCAGATTCACCATAGTCGCCGTGGCGAACAGGATACGGCTTTAATCCATCAAGTTCATAGACACTACCCATAACGGGAATGTAGACGACAAAGTGATAAGCATCTTCGGTCTTCCTTGGTAGCCCGAGACCATCTAGCGAGATAGAACTTGGCGGAGACAGTGCGTTATGTGCTTCCCGTAACCAGTCTGCACTGGTCACCACCATTCCACACGTTTGTGGGTCCATTCCCGTCGTAAAATTCATCAGGTCTGCTAGCTGTGGACCTGAAGGGAGTGACGGTACATTTCCTAGCGCGTTTATTACTGCGATGGTCGCACAGGCATTGTTGACCGTTTGCTGTGCAAAGAAGCCAGGGAAATCGGTATCATACTGTCCTGCAGTGCTACTCGGCTCGCCGGTAGTGGAAGGCAGCCATTTGAAAAGAAATATTAGAGCATGAAGAGGTTGTAGCGCAGACAGTGCCTCAGGATCGAGCGAGTACAAATCATCGACAATGTATGGAACACCGAGTGTCTTCAGGAGTTCCCTGGGTATTGACGAAGATGTTCAGTTTGATTCCAGGAGTGAATGAAAATGAGAATGAGTACATACGTGAAGACACCAGGATCGGATTCTGTGAGCTCCCAACCGCTGGCATCTTCGTCCGACATGGCTGTCGAATCGATGACAGGAAATGTGAAGCGGACAGACCTTGATGTCGACGCGTCATGGCCACGTGACCATCTATTTGGCGAAGGCTTTGGATCCAAACACGGAGGAAGACGGAGCCTTTGATGTCTACAACTGCAACAGTTGAATCCCCTCCTCCAGTCACAGATCCTAGAGCGGCAAATAGAGAAAGGTTTGAGCTAGAGCTCGAATTCGTACAATCTCTCGCAAATCCCTACTATTTGCACTCCCTGGCCCAACAAGACATACTCGACCAGCCCGCCTTCGTCAATTACTTGGCATATTTACAATATTGGCGAGAGAAGGATTATGCGCGCTTCATACAGTCGGTGTAGTACGGTCCCTGTTTTGACGCTGACCCGAACACTCTTGAAGCTATCCTCATGCTTTGCACCATCTGGAGCTGCTTCAGCATGCTCGCTTTAGGTCGGAGATAAAGAAAGACGAATGGCGCGAGTACCTCAACCAAAAACAGTTTGATCACTGGCGAACGTGGCAAGTTCGGCTCAATAGTTGTACCCCCAAAGATCTGATTCGGATTCCGTGTCCAGGCGAAACTATCCTACCGTATCTATTCCTCCCGAGGTGCCACATACACAGAAACCTGAGAACGCCGTTGCATAGTATTACCGTGGTGATAATTTTCTAGTTCAATCCGTTGGGTAGGTGCCCGTGAGTTCCTGGTCTGAGCTGGCATCATTATGAATCCATGGGCCAAACAGAGACCTGGTATGGCTCACCACGCCGTCTACAAAGATAATCGTTCAGGTCAATGAGTCGATAGAGAGCAGGAACAATCCATGTCGGTAGTTATTAGTAGTTTGTAGCAGATCTGGCGCAGGCCTATTTTTCACACGCTGCGTACCTGGGACACTTGTTCTGGGGCGTGTTTGACGTTGCTCGATGCATCCAGAGTCTTCCGAACACGCACCAATATTGTCAGGCGCGGAACAAAGTACAGGGGATCCTGACGATGAAGATACTATTCTCAACGACGAAGGCGACGTCCATATCGCGTCCCAGGCAGAGAAGAAAAGCTTTTGGTGGAGAAATGCACTCATCAACGCCTTCTTCATCTTGGCATGGTTAGTACAATGCACTTACCTTTATATTTCTGCTGGAACCTCTGACCACCTCCATCTAGGTTCCTTTTTGCGACGATCCTCTCCGTGTATAACAAATGGATGTTCTCTCCGAGACACTTTAATTTCCCCTTCCCGCTATTCGTAACCACTGTCCACATGCTCATCCAGTTTTTACTGGCTGCCTTGCTTAGATGCACTTTCTCAAGAAGGTTCATTTCTGATAGACGGCCCACAATACGTAGCTATAGGTGAGTGAGTCTGGACGCAGGTTCCGCAAGATGATACCATTTCCGTAGCATCAAGGCTGCCCCCGCTGCAGTGGCAACCGGCCTTGATATCGGACTGTCCAATGTTTCTCTGAAGACCATTACACTATCCTTCTATAGTGAGTGTTCTTATTAGCGATTTTCTTCGTTCCCTTGTGTGTGGCACGCAGCACGAACGATCGGCTGACACCTTATTCCTATAGCTATGTGCAAATCCTCCACGTTAATATTCGTCCTTTTCTTCGCATTTCTCTTCCGACTGGAGTCATTCTCCGTGCGCTTGGTCATTGTGATCCTGATCATTTTCGTGGGGGTGTTGTTGATGGTCGCCTCAGAAACTGCATTCGTCTTATCTGGATTCTTGCTGGTCACCTTCGCAAGTGTCTGCGGTGGCCTTCGCTGGAGTCTCACACAAGTCGCAATGCAGGACAAATCCATGGGGCTCGATAACCCGCCATCCACGATATTTTGGTTGTCACCAGCTACAGCTTTTTCAGTGGCTGTGATTAGCCTCGCTTGGGAAGGGTGGAACAATGTGTTCTCAACCCCGTTCTTCGCTACCGCGGCATCAGCGATGAATACACTCCTTATGTTAGTCGCTCCAGGAATCGTCGCCTTTTTTATGGTCATGAGCGAGTATTAGTACGTTCGAGCGGTCACGTATCCTCTCCCATGCACCATGAGGCTGACTATACAATGTCGTGCAAGTATCATTCAACGTGCTGGCGTTCTTCCAATGTCCATAGCAGGGATAGCCAAAGAGGTCTCGACCATCACGATAGCTGCCTGGTTCTTTGGGGACGAATTAACACCTGTTAACATCACAGGTGTTGCTATTACCGTTTGTGGTCGGTCTTCATTATCGGTCGAGTGCATCGTTGGCTGACATAGCGAGGATAGGTATTGCGCTCTTTACATATCACAAATATCGCAAGACCGTCGATTCCAACGTCGCTCTCGATGCACATGGCAATGTGATCCAATTCGAAGGTGAAAGCTTGAGCGACGAACGGTCGGCATATGACCATGATGTAGAGTTGATTACGAGATCACGCAATTCCAGGCCTCTACATTCGCCTGTAAGTTGGTTTTAAGAAGCGTGGCTAGTTACTGAAGTGAGCGCCACAAAGATCCAGGTAGACAACAATGGGGATATCCATCGGCATCTTCTCTTCTCCGGGGAAGGGCTTGATGAAGGGGAGGAAGATGCCGAAGAAATTCGGAGTTTGAGGAGCTCTAAGTTGAATTGGGGCGACAAAACGGATGATACCGGCAAGGGTGTATAGATGGATTACCACTAGTTCTTATTTGGTTCTCTGCGTTGGTTATCCTGGTGAGTAGGTTCTATAATAATATGTACAGTATTTTGGCGGACTGAATCCACATATTTTGTGCATTTAGTTTTCTAATGTAGCGTCGTTCTGAGTCGCATGACCCTGAGTGAGGACTGGAATTACGTGGGGTGCGCGACTTAAATACTATCGGATGTACCGTACCATTGATCCGAAATTTGAATGTAGTTGCTGACGGATTGGTCCCGCCAACACCGGAAGTACTTGGCAATCGCTGTGAAGTCAAATCGCTGCGGTTGAATTGCCCGTGTTTATGGTTTTTGCTGCGGACGGGCGAGTCTTGAGTGAGCTCAAGTGATGACATGGCATCCGGCATATGTTGCCGGAGGTGCCATCAATTTAGTTACAAGGCACAGCCGATCACTTGCCCAGCTGGAAACAGTGTGAAACCCAGTGTCATTTGGGAACGGAAGCATCCCGGGAGTCTGGGACCCAAACTGACCTCAAGGAGGCTGTTCCATAGGCGGCCAGCGCAACTCGTGGCCCCAAAATCAAAACGGCCTAGACTTACCTATTTGTTCAGCGGGTGTTTGACGTGTTGAGGAACCGCATCTCAGTGAGCCCATGATCCAGTTGCGGCGTCTTGGGACTCATCAGGAACTCACATAGTGTGTTCGCGTGGAGTGGACCTGGTCAGGAGTTGCGGGCCTAGCATCCTGATTGCCAATCCCCCCTTACGGCACTCGCTTGAAACAAATGCAGGTATTCACGCGATGCTTCTGGAATTGACTAATCCCCGGCGGTTGACTTGATCTGTTTTACTGATCAGAAATCGATCAATGCACTGCTACCGTTGTGGTCTGTTGAGTAAGTTCTTTTTGCGGTGATCGCTTAAGAGCCTTTACAGATCACAAGTGAGAATCGTTTCAGCGAGACTCAAGATTCGCGGATCTGGGTATCTGGGTCCACGCTTATTGGTAACTTATATTTTTTGGTGACACGAGCGTGACAGCCTTAAGTGGCCTCGAGGGACTATATAGTGCGGATATAAACAGCCCTATACCTTCGTCATCGAGTCACTCCCCATCATTCTTGGTTCATGGAAAGCTTCCAGTTTATCATTGAGTCTCCCCAGGAGGGTCACAGTCATAGGAAACGCCCTCGTCTTGTCACGTCCTGCGATAATTGGTACGTGCCTTGTGCCGCTTTACATTCCTAATCTTCATTGTTCTCTTCCAGTCGCTTAAAAAAGATCAAGTGTCTTCAGTCCAGTCCGGACGCCAATTGCGACGCATGCAAAATTGCAAAGGTCCAGTGCAGATTTCGAGATCGAGAGCGCTACTTTGCCGAGCGCAGTCGAGCCATTGCCGGACCTACCCTCACTCGCCCAGCTGACAGAGCTGGGTACGCGTCTCACGACACCTATAGCGGACTCGAGAGTACTGTTCCAGAGTTTCCTGTACAATATACCCCTCCAGCACCATCACCATCCATGCAACGCTCCACGTCATACTCGCCACCCCAGTCAACGACGAACAATAATGAAGCCCATGTACGCTACCAATCTTACCCTCTTGACCATTCCAAGAGTTCAGGATCTCACAATGCTCACCGTGCCACGCAATCCACTTCTGGTTTTTCGTACGGAAGACAAGTTGAACAATCGCCACAATACAGATCGTCTCCACTCTTCGATGCTGGACACCCATCGTCTCCCCAGCGGGCCTGGATGCAACAATTCATACAATTATTCGCGAGCAATATGGGCGCGCAGTCCCCATTCCTCAACTACGAAGACATATACGACAAGTTTCGACGTCAAACGTTGCCTCCACTACTTTTGAATTGCATAGCTGCTTTGGGTGCAAGGTGATGTGCCTGGCATGGACCGTACAGTTCACGCTTGACGTCCTTGCAGGTTCTCCGATATCCCTGAAGTTGTAACAAGGGGTCCACAGGCTGTTGCTGAGGTCTACTGTGATACTGCGAAGGTGGGTCTGAGTTGCCTGAAAGTTGCCGGCGCCAATTGAAGTATAATAGGAACAACTGTCAATATCTCTTCAACATCCTTCTGTTGAGGCCCTCCAAGCGGCGATTCTTCTCGCGTGGGCAGAGTACAAGAATGGTCGTATGCAAGGTATGCTCTTGACACCGTATTCGTCGAGCTCTTGTTGACGCGCGCGGGACTAGGTTTCCGTCAGTATAGTGACGTGCGTGTGCCAGTGGTTTGACCGATGTGCGAGTTTGTCTAATGCACTCACACAGCTTGCTATGCAAACCGCCATGGCGATTGGCTTGTCCGAAGAATCGTCGCTCCAACTGAGCCCATACGATCCATATCAGAATCGACTACGGATTACATGGTCAAGTTTGAGCCAGTTACGGCTCTACGCTTCCTCGTGTATGCCTTTTCTACGCTCCCATGGTTCCCTGGGCTGACCGTTGCTGATCGGCCAACCAGTGGCTGCACAGAAACTCGGCTGATCATTTGTTATTCACATATTTGTTATCAGCTCACAAGTGCCTCCGACGGCAAAGATCGCGACTATTGGACATCATACGTTTTTAGTCTTATCCATCCTTCTCAATCACACGCGGAGTCTGATCACATCGACATATTTTGGCATGTCTGCATAATCAAGCAATCCAGGGTGCATGTCATACCATGTGCAGCCGTCGAGGGGTTCTAAAGGGAAACTACTAGTGCATATTATATATTTACATGTAGAAGTTGCTTCTTTTCATTCCGTTATGTATGGACAATTTGTCACTTTTCAGGGATTTATTATCTGATAGGTATGTAATTTACATCGTGTCCGAATGTAATACCTGCAGGTTGATGCAGTTGATGAAGTCCAGGCTTGAGATGCGAGCTGTCGGCTGCCTGACGAGGAAGGTCTTACGAAGTTTCGTCCTGCAAGCACCAACCTGGGAATAATGCTCCCAGCTTCGCGCAGCCCAGTGATCTGACGGCATGCTCGAGGAACAAGGAAGTTAGACACCCAGTCCACGAGGCATGTGGAGTGCTCGTTCTCGTCGTATTATTTGCCCAAAAACGCAATAGGAACAGATGAGAAGAAGGCGGAAGTTTCAAAGCTGCAAAAATAGCGTGCTCGAGGGTTACAGTAATAAATGCCCTTTCGATGCCTCCCACATCTCTACGAGCTTACCCCTGAGAGTGCAAATTACAACCCCCCCCCCCCCCCAAAAAAAAAATTGCATGAGACGACTGATCTGAGCCTTCTCGGTCATGCATTTCCTTCGGAGCAGAGAACGCTCCGACCGGGAGGCCGACTGGCTGTGCCAAGTGGTTGATCCACGCGATGCTCGGCAAAGCGGCAGAACTATCCGCAAAAATACCCGAGGGAAAGTGGTGGAGCGTACATTACTCTCATCTTGAAGTGTATTTGGTAAGACACCAGGCCAGATCTTGGGAGGTCGCTTAGGTGCTCGTCGGCTACCGCAATGGCTCTCAAAAAAGTCCTGTCTAACTGAGCTAGTCTAACTGCCATTTCATTTCAGCTGCTCTACTTAGGGATAAGTAAAACTGGGGAAGAGTTGCGTTCAGCTTGGTAAAATTATTTAAGCGAATGTATAAACGGAAGTGAACGGGAGAAGTCGCTGAACTTTTTTTTTTTTTTTC